>JANJGN010000035.1:2367500-2540000 GCA_026770705.1 Isurus oxyrinchus | reverse complement strand
TGATTGTAGGATTACTACCAGTGCCACGTGCTTGTCAGGATAGAACTAGCAGGATATATCGAATTAATATGTGTTTCTGAAGAGACGGAGTGAGGGGGAGAGTTTCATATTCCTGGGACATTGGGACCAGTTCTTTGGGAGGTGGGACCACTGTAAACTGGATGGGTTTATCCTGGGCAGGAATGGGACTGATGTACTAGGGGGAATATTGGGAATAGGTTAAAATAAAATGGTTGGTGGGTGGGAAATTTGCAAGGAATCAGGGAGGGAGAATCTTGGTCAAGAACAAGAGACAGGAAGGGGAATGAAACAAGTGATTGGCAGAGAAATCAAGGGCAAGAATCAAACAGGGCTCAGTGAAATATCGTGGGAATGGGACAAGTAATGCAAAGAGGATAAAACTCAAGTCTTTGTGCTTTAACACAAGGAGCATTCGCAAAAGAGTGGATGCATTAACCGTGCACGTAGGTGCAAACAGGTATGATATAGTCAGGATTACGGAGACATGGCTGCAGGATTACCACGGTTGAGAACTGAACATCCAGGATTATTCAGTATTTAGGAAGGACAGATGAGAATTAAGACGTGGTTGCACAGCATTGCTGGTTAAAGAGGAAATTAATGCAATAATGAGGAAGTATATTAGCTCCAAATGTGGAAACTGTGTGGTTACAGCTGAGAAATGTGAAAGAAGAAGAGTCAAAAAAAGTTAATTAACTTTTATGTTGTATATGGGCCCCTAACCTGTTGTGGTGATGCTGGGAATGCCATTAATGAGGAAGTTACTGACGCATGCAATAATGGAAGATCGGGATTTAATCTGCATATTGATTGGGAAAATCAAATTAATAACAATACCGTAGAGGCGGAAATACTGCAGTGTAAACGGGATGGATTTCTGGACCAATACATTGGGGAACCAAACAGAGAACAGGCGATCATAGACTGGGTATTGTGTAATGAGAAGGAAATAATTGGCAATCTAGTTGTGTAAGGCCCCATGGGGATCAGCCATCATATTAAGATAGAAATCCTCATCAAGAACGTTGTTGAGTGTGAGACTATGATCCTGACTCTTAGTAAACGAAAATACGTTGGTATGAGGCACGAGTTGGCTATGATGGATTTGAAAAGGGTTACTTAAAGGGATGGCAGTGGATAAGCAATGTCCAACATTCAAAGAACACATGGCTGAACTGCAAACATTGTTTATTCCTGTCTGGCGCAAAAGAGAGTCAGGAAAGATGGCCGAACCAGGGCTTACAAAGGAAATTAGAGGTAGTATTAGGTCCAATGAAGAGGCTTGCAATTTGGCCAGAATAAAACAACAGTCCTGAATGTCTGAAGCAGTTAAGAATTCAGAAAACGAGAACCAAGGCAATGATTAAGAAGTTGAAAATGGAACACCAGAGTAAGCTTCCGGGGAACATTAAAACTGCCTGTAAAAGTGTCTGTAAGTATGTGAGGATAAAGCTATTGCTGAAGACAAATGTTCATTCAGAAACAGGAAAATTTAAAGTGGGGAACAAATCAATGGCTGTACAACTAAATTCACACTTTGGTCCTGCCTTCACACAGGAGGAAACAAATACCATACCAGAAATGATGGGGAACACAGGATTTACAGAGAGAAAGGAACTGAAAGAAATCATTATTAGTAGGGAAATGGTGTTGTGAAAATTGATGGGATGGAAGGCCGATAAATCACCACGGCCTGATAATCTACACGCCGGAGTATTAAGGAACTGACACTAGAAATTAGGAATGCATTGGTGGTCATCCTCCGAAATTCTATAGACTCTGGAACAGTTCCTGGAGATTGCAGGGTATCTAATGTAAGCACACATAAAAGATTTAATACCTAAGCTACTTCGAAAACAGTGGCAGAATGGGGGAGAGTCAGCACTTATTTATGAAAAGGAAATCATGCTTGACAAATCTAATGGAATTTTCTGAGAATGTAACCAGTAGAGTTGATGAGGGGGAGCCAAATGATGTGGTTTACTTGGACTTTCAGGAGGCTTTCGATAAAGTCCAACATAGAAATTAGTGTGTGAAAATAAAGTGCATGGGATTGGAAGTAGTTTATTGAGATGGATAGAAAACTGGTGAGCAGACATTAAACAAAGAGAAGGAATAAATGTATTTTTTTTTTTCCGAATGGCAGGAAGTGACTGGTGGGTAACGCAGGCATCGGTGCTGGGATCCCAGATATTCACATTATATATTAATGATTTACATGAGGGGACTAAATGTAATATCTCGACATTTACGGATGACGCAAAGGTGGTTGGAAGGTTGAGCTTTGAGGAAAATGCAGAGATGCTTCAGTGTGATTTGGACAAGCTGAGTGAGTGAGATAATGCATGACAGATGCTGTATAATGTGATAAATCTGAAGTTACCCACTTTGCCGGCAAAATCAGGAAGGGACGTTATTACCTGAATAGCTATATATTGAGAGAGAGGGAAGTGCAACGATACCTGGGTGTCCTTGCTCACCAGTCGGTGAATTTAAACATGGAGGTGCAGAAGGTGGCAAAGAAGGCAAATGGTATGGTGGCCTTCATAGCGAGATGATTCGAGTGCAGCAGCAGAGATGTACTGCTGCAATTATACAGGACCTTGGTGAGAACACAGCTGGAATATAGTGTGCAATTTTGGTCTCCTTATCTGAGGAAGGATGTTCTTGCTACAGGATAAGTGCAGCAATGGTTTACCAAATTAATTCCTGGGATGACGGGACTGATAATTGAGGAGGGATTGAATCTGTTAGTATTGTATTGCCTGGAGTTCTGAGAAAAGAGAGGGGTCACATAGAAAATACTAAATGGACTAGACAGGGTAGATTCAGGAAGCGTGTTCCCAATGGTGGTGGAGTCCTGAACCAGGGGTCACAGTCTGAGGACATGGGGTAGACCATTAAGGACTGAGATTAAGAGACATTTCATCAACCAGGTAGTGGTGTGCCTGTGGAATTCGCTTCGACGTATAGTAGTACAGACGGAAACATTGTAGGTTTTGAAGGAGTTAGGTATCGCTGTTGGGGCGAAAGTCATCAAGGGTATGGGGTGAAAACGGGTTCAGGCTATTCAGATGCATGATCAGCAGTGATCATAATGAATGGTGGGGCAGGCTCAAGGTGCCGAATGCCCTACTCCTGCTCTTGTTTTCTCTATTTCTATGTTCCTGTATTTCACACAAAAACTCTCTTTCTCTCTCACACTCTCTCACTCTCTCTCTCACACACACACACACAAACAAACACAAACATACACACAGAGAAACACAAACAAACAGGCACAGCACACAGACAGACACTCAAACAGACACGCAAACTCTCAAATGCAAATACACGCATAGGAATGCAAACATAGGCAGACACTAAAGGATGCCCACATGCTCACAAAATTACTCACATAAACAGAGATACTCATACATGCACACTAGATCTCATAAACACTTCTACACACCAATGCACAGCAAAACACACGCACACCCACACAAACAGCAACACACATAAAACAGGCACAAAAACACACTCATAAATGTTCACACTCACAGAAAATTTCACAAAAACTTATGCTCTCACATACATAGTAATATATCACAGGGACATAGACACACGACTCTCCCCCTATGTCTTACACACACACAGACTAACACGAAAGAAACAAATGCATACTCACTCACACACAAACACACAGGCACACACACACACACACACACACATACACAGACACCCACAGAGAGACACACACACAAACACACATGCACATACACACACACACACAAACACACAGGCACACACACACACACATACATACAGACACTCACAGACAGACACACACACAAACACACATGCACATACACACACACACACAAACACACACAAACACACAGGCACACACATACACACAGACACTCACAGAGAGAGAGACACACACACACACACACACATAAACACACAAGCACAAACACACACAACTCTCACACACAGCACAACTGAATGAACCAAGGACCATCAGGCACACATATGGAGGATGATCCACTGATCCACACCACTGTGCCTATCCACTCTGATGACTCCGGGAGTGTCTGGCCTATCCGGATTCCCCTTTCCTGTGACCTCAGCAGCTCCAGCTCCATGTGCCGAGGAGCGTTACACTGCCACACAGCCGGACCCCAGAAGCACCTCCAGGTCTGGGATCTCCAGAGGCCACCCGCCAAGGTCGTCACAAGCAACAGGCTGCATCCACCTCCGCTCTGGATATCTGGGTCCACGAATAAGTAACAGCGGATTTAGAGAGGTGAGGGAGATGTAGTTGCTGAGCCTAGACAAGTGTGTCCATCACTTTTACTTCTCTAATGTAAATTACCTCCCCAGGATATTTCTTTTTCATGTCTCCTTGTTATGATGAGCAGTATTCGTGTCAATCAAATGTGAAACTTTGATTTTTGCACAAGGTAAAGGCAGGTGTCTCAGAGAAGGGCCCCTTCCCTGTGCTTTGTGCAGCCTTCAGACCAAAGTCATGGTCCAGCTTCACACTCAGTGACACGTCACTGATGCCTGATCATGGACGGTGCTTGCTATTGCTGACAGAATGCAGTGAGCCAGCGTCACTGAGATCCATCATTCTCCCTGTGTGATCTCAGGGACTTTAAGCTGGTGCTGGCCCCCATCTCGCACCAGTCACTGGTGACGCTGTTATCCAGAAGGGGTCAGGTGCTGAAGGCTGACAATGGATCAGGTATATTAACATTCCATGGCTGCATTTCCATGATATGATCCTGATCCCAGAGCGCAAGTGAGCTGCCCTCAGCCAGGCAGGAGTTAGGCATTCAGAGGGGAGATGTGAAGATCTATGGAGTATCTGCAATGCATGTCATCATCACCCTCCTGGAATAGAGCGAGTGGGGAGCCAACGGAATCGCCATGACAGGAGCATTCTGACAGAGGGTTGGTGAACTGCCATCAGCCAGATTTCAATCAAATGTTCACAGATGCATTCTGAGGTTCTGTGGTGTTTCCTCCTCAATTCTGGCAGCAGTGGGAGAAGCCCTAGTGTCCCTGTATCCTCTGACCAGTGCGACTGCCTCACTGTCGTCATGTTCGCCTTCCAAGAACTCATCACCCACATTCCCGTCCACGCCCTCCTCATCGGAGTAGATGCCCAGATTCTCCATCTCCTCCTCAGTCTGCTTATCTGCCCGTAGCAGCACCAGGTTATAAAGGGAAACCAGGGGATAGTGGTGCATCACACCCTCTGTGGACTATATTGGCGGGCTGCATCAGACAGGCCCAGGCTCCGGATACATTTCCAACATCCTGGTTGGTTGCTGCAACAAGGCGCGAGCTGCAGCATAAGCTTCATTATAATTTCCCTCTGCTGCGGTCGAAGTTCACCCACACCGGTGCCATCGGCCACATCCTCTGTGGGTAGTCCTTCTGCCTGGGGAGCCATCATTGCAGCCTTTCTGGGAGACGGAAGTCGTCAGGGAAATGAGACCTACTGAGACATCCTCCTGAGAGAGGTAGACACACACAGGGACACCCTGTTCCCAGAAGGATCCATCTTCCCTCCAAAAACCAGAAAAAGATTTGTGATGAAAATGGAGATCTTCAGCTCCAAGGCTGACCATCAACGGAGCTGGACAAAGTGCCAAAAGTGCCTCAATAAGCTTCTGCACTCCGCCAAGGTGAGGGGGATATCCATTCTGGGCATGCAGCCTGGCATCACTGCTTAAAGCATGTCAGGACTCGGGTGGGCACAGGGTATGTGACGCTCGGTGGCACTAAAGGAGTCTGCGCCCATGGTCAAGGTGAAGAAAACAATGTCAATGGTAAATGATGGCAATGAGGAGAAAGGACTGTAGATCATTTGGAGGATTCTCCAATCACCGTGACACGATGAGACACCACGTCACCCTTTCCCTCTTGTCCTTGAAGAAGAAGAGGGAGCACAATGCTCTCGAGCTACACAAGGCTGTTGTTCGACCCCAAATCTCCGTGTTATTGTACCTGTGGAGGAGAGGGCAATGCACATTGCCAGAATGCCATCCACAGAACGTTGTGGTTTAGAGCAAGTCCCCCCTCCAAGGTTCACACGGCCCCAATCGATGATGCTGTTGTCCAGGGGTGTCGGGGGATGAGGGATTGGGGAGAGCTGGGGTTTGGGATCAGCAGCTCCGTTCAGAATGGTAATGTGTAACACAAAACTATGAGAGTGTTTAGCCAGGGAATCAGTGAATGGCAGCAACCGAGTACTGGGGTAGCTTTGGAAGAAGGTCATGAAGAATGAAAACTCTCTTTAAGACCTCACCTCATGACTGCCTTGTGATTCTCCGACAGATCCCGGAGTTGCTGTCCTACCCTCCAGAGAAAAGTCAGGACCCAGACACCAGGAGCAGGTAGACGTGTCTGAGGAAGCACCATCGACATTGTTGCACTCTGCAGGAACCAGGCCTGAGACCCGCACTCCATTGGGTACATGTGTGCACATAGAGTGGGTAACACTGGGTTATTAGCACGCCACCAGTTCACAACAGGATGTATCAGCAACAGAGCTTTCTTTGATCAATAATCTTCCTTGCCATTCCAATCATCCCCCAGGGAAGGATATCAGCCATTGCTACCCGATCAAACCAACATATGGCTCCGTGTTCATCATTTTTCTCTGACACACTGTGTGTGGCATCCAGTAAACTTTGTTCATGTGTGACATGCCATTCAGATACAAGATGCATGTCATGCCATATCACTGGTGTTTCGAATTTCCTCCTCTCCCTTCCACGTCTTGGTCCACACTCTTGCAAGGCAGCAATCATTTGGAGCGATGCTGGATGAACTGGCCACGATTGTCATCCTGCAGGGCCCAACGGCGCCCACATGCCCTGAAATCTAGTTAAATTTCACTGTCCTAACTTTTCCCCCTGTACTTGGCGTTACCAAGGATGGGCCTGGTAACGTTGCTCCCACAGGCAGTTCCTTCATGCCGCACCACCGAACACCGTAGAAATTGTTGTGCAGAGAAACAACTTTGACTGCAGGTGCATCCGGATTTGGTCTGTGCGTAAGGTCATCTCGGTCCTGTGGGGAAAGGAGATGGTGAAACCTGTTGGGTGCTGTGCTGAGCGACTGTCAAAACTGGTTGACAGAATCTCTGATCCCAGAACTTTCAAACAAACACCAATACAACATTCGTCTGGTGGTGACAAAGGCCCTGCCTGTCACTCACTTGTTTCAGGTACAGAAACTATATCCTCTACACGTTGTCCACGACAAGGCCTTGGGTGCGAAGAGACTATTGTCCACGATCTTCCGGAATGTCCCCTAACAATGAAATTCTGGAGAGAGTTATATTTTTTTTAATCGAGCTTCATCCTGAGCAGCTCTGTGACACAGGACGCTGTGCTCTACGGGCTGTTCCCAGTGGCACACGCCGATATAAATATCAACCGCTGCTGCAGGACCATCAGCCCGGTGAAATACGCTCCTTTCTTGGCTGAGAACACTTGCTTTTCCAGTGCACAGCGTTCTCCATGACCGAGTGTTTCACACTGACACTTTCCAAGGTACAGGACTACTTGATACCTAAGGGTAAACAGTTGAAAAGTTGAAATATTCGAGCTCTGTGATTCACGTTAACTCTTGATATGTTAACCAACGTGCAATGTTTAATTGATATGTTTACCTGCCACGTATATAATATTCCTTTATAAAGTTAGATACAGTTTGAAAATGTGACTGTCACAGAGCAGTTGCTCTTTCAGAGAGAGGGAGTTCACTCAGTTTATGAGACAGCCTAAATTCTGTGTGGGACACTTATCGGAACGTGAGTGCAGGGCCATCAACTCGACCACATTCAGTATCTGTCAAAAAACAGCAATGGGGACAAACCCTGTCACGCTCTATGCCTGAGATTCTGTGTCAGTGTCGTCAGAGATGAACTGGCCCACGTTGGAGAAAACAGCATCCGACACAGTGTGGATACCCCTGTGTGCATCTCAAAGTCGTATCTACACGTCAGCCATGAGACTTGGAAGTAACAGGTTGTGAAAATGTTAAGAGCCGCAGAAAGCTTCAGTGTCACTGACAGTGTGTGTCTCTGGAATGAACTCTCCTGTAAGTCTTTGTGGAGAAGGGCACACAGTTCAGGCACAACCTCCCTGCAGAATTGCAGCCGCCTCATGCATTTTCTCTCACTCTCTAATAGGTAATTCACCATGTTTCTGTACTCACTTTGCAGTGGGAACTACCTGAATCGCCTAAGCCTTATTCTAGCAGTGACTCGGCTTTGAACTTCTTCCCACCTTCGGGCCTCTCCGTCTGGTACACGACATTTTTCATGCTGCTGCTGCTGCTGCTCTGAGCCTCTCTGACTGGGAGGTAACCTCGTGCCACACCCATGACCAAGGAGACAATTGTGAGGCGACTGTCTCATGATTTACCGCAGAAGTGATCCCTGTTGCTGCCATTTATATGGCTGAGTTTAGCCACAACTGCCTCCTCGTTGTCCATACATCCTCCTCCAGCAGAGAATTCGTGCTCTTGCAGCAAGCTCTGAATGTCCTGTGACTCAATCGCCTTTAGAATATCCACATTTTCAGCAGAACCAAAAAAAATCATAAAAAACACCTGAACTGTGGCTATTCCGGACAAAATCCCTGTCTCTGGTAGGGCACGAAAACCCAGCCTTTTGAACACTCACAATATATTTAAATGTGACAGCCCAAGTTATGGAAGCGGTGAAAAACAAAATAATGCAGCGTTCCTGGCTTTAAAAATAGACATACATGAAAAACGTCAGGAAGATGTCTTAATTATGTACACTGCATTATTTATAACCCGTGGGGACGATTCTGTCAAATTCTGATCATCAGATTTTGGGAGGAATGAAATTATTTAATGAAGTATCAGAGGTGATTTTTTTGAATGTTTCCCAGGATCTGGAGAAATTGGTTATGCTGGGATTGTATCTGTAAAGCAATTATGTGTTCGGGGAGATTAAATCTACATTTCAAAATCATGAATGTTTTGATATGATTGATTAATATGAAATTGGCTCAAGTGGCTGAAAGGTCAGGAATAGGAAATCACTGATTTAAGCTAATTGACAGTGCTAATGCGACACTAGTGTGGAACAAAGTTTTACAGGAGGCGAGAGTCAAGGTTCCCATGGGTGGAGGGAGCGGCTGATCTAATAGGAACACCCTCCGAAGGGGATGGGAACAGGTGGAAAGTGGGGTCAATGTAAGACACATAGCCCCGAGGACCTGGCAGCATTGCCAGAAGAAGCTTAATGTGCTCACACGGGTGGGTAATGTCAGTGAATTCATCTCCACATGGCATCTCCTACCCAGAACAGCACAAACCTCACACACAGCTCAGTGTACCACAGCCCTATCACTCACACAGCAGCATTCACAAACAATCAGGACTAATGCCTAAAATTCACAATCACCACCGCACTCTCACACACCTTCCACTGGCACCAGGCACATTTACACCAATCACTGTCATCACATAACTCCATGGATTCAGCTATGGCAGGTACATCACCCAACGCTGTACAACACCATCACTGACATTCTACCTCTCTCACTGGCCGGACAATGTGAACCCTTAAACACAGGGAGGGGCTTAAGAGCCAGAGGGTGCCAGGCAAACCTTCAATCGCTGTGCTTGAGGGAGGAGATGGTTCTCTGTATCATGGGAGCGGCTGTGACAGGAACTGTAACATTAGAAATCACCGCAAGTTTCAGGATGATGCGATGTTCCTGATTTATGTCCTTTCTGAACGCCCAACTCACCCTCATCCTGCTGCCTGGGATGATGCACAAGCTTCAGATGATGGTAACATGGACATCTTGCTTTCCATCCCACCCACAACCTCTCAGCCCAATCCCCCCATTTCTGATTTCAAACTTGGCAATGACAGCCAAAAACGGACAGCTCCCCATTGAGACAAAGAGGGAGAGAGATGTGGGGCGAGAAAGGGATAGAGAGAGAGTTGGTACGAAGGGGGTGGGAGAGAGGGAGGATGGGAATGCCGGGGGAGAGAAAAACATGACAACACTGATGATGTAGCACGTTAACTTGAAATGACACACAGACACCAGCTCATGTATTTGCACTGTATGTGAAATAAAGACTAGTGCAGATTCGGAATATGAATGTGCTGAATCACCGGGCGCACACGGGCTGCAGACAGGTCAGTTACAAAGGATAGTTCCTGCGCCAGATCAATGGAGGGTGTGATCACAAACAGGTTCTGGTACAGGGGACTCAGATAGAAACTTTGCTGGGCCCTGTGGATTTGGACACAAACTCCATTAAAGCAATAATGGACCGTGCCCTGATAAAGTATCTGGTAGACGTTGTCCCAAATTCCGCTGCAGTACAGGCCAACTCTATACAAAATCCCATCGCCGCAGTGGTAGCACAGACTGTGTCACTGAGATCCATGCATTCTGCCATGCAGGCTGTCATCATGGCTGTGGATCTCAGTGCTCAAAGGTACATGCAGATGTCCTCAGCAGTCTAGCAATCTGTGCTCCAGCAGATAACTAGCGTTGCTGAGGTTCTGGACCGTGGGAGTGAGAGTGTCATCATGGAGCATGAATCTGCTGTCCTCTCTCAGGTTGACAGCATTTGTTCTCCCTTCAATGCCACTTCACCAGTTTCTTGCTGTCACCCCCATCAGCCAGGCTACTGCAGTCCACCCCGAGGTGGTGCAGTCCCAACATGAGTCCTCAAGCCCCAGAGCTGCCCCAGGCTGTCCAGCCAGTCTAACTGCAGCCTTTCCCAGTGAAGGTCAGCAGCCTTCCACCAGTGATGCTGCCGCCACTGAAGAAGCACTGTGTAGGAGCACTAGGTATTTCGAGGGAACATACAGGACAGGCACCAATCAAACTCAAGTATGAATCTTTCAGTTGTGTCTGTATAATTGGATGTGTTGTTGGATAAAGATGTCAATAAAGAAGTTGGTGTCACTGATTTTTAGTACCGAATGGCAACCAATGGGAAGCTGTGATGGGGTTTCTCATATGATTGTACAGTGAAGAATGGTGGGAAAGTGTCCAATGAGAATCAGAGTCTTATCTCCAACAGCCTGTCCGGGTCAAAGGCGTCCATAAAATATCCACCCTGCCTCTTCCCTCTACTCTTGAGCTATACTCCGGATTCCTGGTGACATTGCCTATGCCCTTATGATAGTTATAATATTGTTACCACCCCAGCTGATGTTGCAACTGGGCAAGCCGGATTCCAGGGTGTAGCACAGCTGAATAGACCCTAATGCTTACATTCTTTGTTTAGAAATGTGGAAAGGGGCGACTGAACAGAATCACTGGAGACAGCTAACGAAGTTTTAACAAAAAAATAATTAAACAAGCAAGTTGAATTATATTACAATGCCCACAATTCTCTCTCTCTCCCTGTTAGATTGATAGATAAGTAGCTAGACAGATGGATGGATAAATAGATAGATTGATAAATAGATAAATAGTTAGAAAGATAGATGGGCAGGTATATAGATAGATAGATCGATAGATAGATCGATAGATAGATAGAAAAAAATAGACAGACAGACAGACAGACAGATAGATAGATAGATAGATAGATAGCTATCTAGGTTTTTAAGAAGTACACAAATTACAAAAGGCTGTCTTATAATCAAAAGTTCACGGTAAGTACACAGTTCATGTAAACCGAGAGGATACCAGTATTCGGACACACCACATTGAATCCATTTGACAAACACAACTCAAAGAAATGCAATGGAACTGTTTGCAACTCCTCCCACCCGCTTGTCCCACCGTGAGCCAACTGGTCTCACTGAACTCCATCTTCCGCATGAGGCTTTCTAATCTCCACTCTTCAAGAGCCCCCTTTGGAATCATCTCCCACACTGACACTTTTACTCAGATTCCTACCGCAAGGGATCACCTTTGAGCTCTCCTTCCAATGCTCCTCTTCCCTGGGTCATCACATCCATTCAAGCTGTCTTCTATGCAGTCTTACTCAGCGACTCAGCTATCAGCGGTGCCGCTGCTTCACGTTCCCATGGCCAAGTGGTACAGGATTTCCATTGGTCACTTGGAACTTCCGACTTCTAACAAGAATTTAATGAACATGAATTCAGTTTCCTGCATACTTTTTATAGTTAGGTTTGAACTTTGGAGCCTTTTACTCTGCTCCTTATTCTTAAATTTACTTAACACACATTTTCCTGGTTCATTATTGTTCCTTTGATAGGAAGGTCTTCTTGGGACACCATCCGGATTCTGCATCACACTTTTTTCCTTCGGAGCATATTGTGTATTTGTGGAAAATTATTTTCTCTGTAGTACTCGCTTAACTGACTGCATCCTATTTTGGCAGCTGTCTTCAAATTTAACTCAAACTGCTGGTTTGTGGGCCTGTCTGTCTGTGTGACTGTCTCTGGGCGCGGGAGGTGGGGGGGAGGTGTTGGAGTGCGAGTCTTGCGCTGCTTCTCTGAAGCCCTGTTGCTAGGCAACCACACCATATTTTTCTGCTCTTGCTTGCATTAAATTTTCAGAATCGTAAAACGCATTAGAAATGCAGACAGTTTATAAATTGAAACGAAAACTCAACTAGATATTTCCTTAACACAGACAAAGAAATACAAATCAAAATTAAACTTCAAAGCTAAGAATATTTCCTGACATCAACAAGGGCGGAGAGCATGATGCAGGATCACTTGCAGCTTAATTCGAGTGGAGGAATGGTGCTGCCAGTAGCAATGAATGTGACAGTCAGCACAACTCCTTGGCTCAGATTCTTTCCAGTTGGTCAATGTAGACATAAGTGACTTTAATTAGCCTGTAGTACATCACTGCATAAAGCAATTGAAGACTTCCTTATTTTTCTCTACTTGTTAACAATATGAAGGGTGCAGCAGAACACCATGGATTTGAACACCTGCTCCAGCGTGTAGTGGATTGTGCACTGTGAGCAGTTCAGGAATCAGAAGCATTACTTCATCTCATCAATGGTCTGCTCCACATTATTTCTGGTGGCTCCATTGCTCTCTGTTTGCTCGTGTTATATTCACATAGTCGTTTTGCGGTTGGCAGTGTGTTTAGAGCCAGGTGTCGGGAGGGTAAACCTCGTACTACAAGAGGGCAACCTCTGACCACGAAAGAGGTCCAAATACGATGGGAATGGCTGCCTAATTCAGAATGATATTATCATTAGTGCTGCCAGGATGGTGAACATTCACCAACATGATGTACTGTGCATCGTCATATAGCTGCTGTAAATGATGGCAGCTCACCACGACCTTCTCAAGGGAAACTAGCCAGGGAAGCCCACGTCCATGAAATAATTAAATTTGGGAAACATTGACTGACAGTTCTTTCAGTTAATAGACATTTGTCATGGGGGCTCAGCGGAGCCACATACACCATCGGGAATCCCTCTGTCCTGGTAAAGCAACGGGTCCTCCCATCATACTTCTCCCTGCTCAGGGATAAAGTGATTTATGCACTTCACTCGGCATAGATGGTCTCTGTCACCTGGTGGATACATAGACGGACAGCATACTGAGTGATGATGGATATGTTATCCGCTCCTTTCTGCAAAGTTCTGCATCCATAGAAGTTCAATGGCACTCTGACCTTAACTGCCACTGAGATCACCGTCCTCACCCTGGTGTGATGCTGCAAGTCATGTTGAAGAAGTTGACAAAGATCTGTGACCACCGCTTGTTTTATCAGAGCAGTCTCAAACTCTTTTCCTGAGCTAGGTGTAGTTTGGTAAAGTGTTCTTGGAAAACCAGGGGTGTTTAAGGCAGAGCCCACCTTGTCCACGCCCTTTACAGAGTTCCCTCTCTCTGCAGCCTCTGAGCCAAGTGTTGATCATGTTATAGTCACAGATGCACCACAACTAAATGCCCCATACCTCATCCAGAGCTGGGTCAGCAAATGATCTGCCCTCCCTGAATGTAAGCAGCTGCTCACAACAGACACTTCAAAAAAAAAAACATCCACAGCACCTCCACTAACTTTCCAATAACACAAGTCAGTCAAAGCCTCTCAGCTGCAAGTTAGAACCATGGTCCTTTTAAATAGAGCTAGATGGGGGCGGGAGTATCCCCGTGTTCCTGAACGCATGTTTAGCCAAGAATGACTAACACAGGCGTTCAATGGACAGGCACATATTACGTCACTAAGAAATGTGCTAAAGCTGCAGAAACCGCCTGTCCAACATAGAGCACCAGGTGGGATTCGCTGGGAGGTGAAAGGCCCCACGGTTCGAACCATTTCATGGTTTGAGCATCGTTACTCTGGCACCAGTGCCCCTAACCCGCTACAAAGGCTGGATTCATATATGGGTGGGGGCAATACTGAGGGAAGCATATCCAATTTAAAATTAAACTGCATAAAAAATTAAAGGGAAACAATTTGCATGAGCAATTGAAAAAGACAGAGGGATTTAGATTAATCAGAGGAGCGAGGCCATGGAGGCAAGAAATCATTAAGTGATAATATTAAAATTGAGGTGTTACCAGAAAAGGAATTAATGCAGCTCAGTGAGCACAGGGATGAAGGCTGAACGGGATTTGTTGTGAGTTAGGATACGGATAGTATAGTTTGGGATGAGCTGGGGTTTATTAAGGTTGGTAACTGACGTTAACACTGGAATAAGCGGGTGTGGGTTGAGGAAATGGTGAGGGTTTATTCTGTAGCAGGGATGGGGCGGGGTGTTGATGAGTGATATTTTGGAGCTGGAAGGGGGCAAGATTGGGAATGGAGAGAATAGGCGTTCAGCCGTCAGCTCAGTGTCAAACGGATCGCACATGGAGTGAACAGACTGGTTCTACCTCAGATATTGGCCAGGGAGGCTCGTGGATTCATTGGATCAGGAGCGGAGTTTCTGATAAAAAATGAAGGCAAGAGATTCCATTTTCCCAAACTTCAAACGATCAGAACAAAAATGAAATTAATTTTCATTTTTGCTAGAAAGAACCGGACAGAGTGACTTACCAGGTACACCAACAACAGCCAGGATGGGATAATACCCTGCTTGAGTAACCTGAAGAGTGTAACCGATGCGAGAAGCTAATGACAACCAATCATAATATGTAGACAGCGCGTCCAATCCAGAGGATAAACTCCTGTCCATGGTTGGAACGTTCCACTCTATTGTTCTCAGATTCTGATCTCTCCTCTCCCTCCTCCCTTGAGCTTCTGATCCCTCTCGGTGTCGGAGTTGAAAATCCCGCAGACGCTGTGTGATAACACGTAGAAAGGAGTCCTTTATGTATACAAGTGGCAAGGCCTCCAATGGCACAATTGGGGTCCATGGAGACAGACGTTAATTACAGTCAATGAACAAACAATTTTTGTTAATACCATTCAATCCAATACTTCTTTATCCAAATAATGTAGAATATTTACCTGATCCAGTTGGGATATATGAGGGTGGCTGAGTGAAGGAATGGTGGAAATAATGAAAGCTCTGGCGATAATATTTCACTCATCCTTAGATTTGGGTGGTGCCAGAGGGCTGGAGGTTTCTAAATGTTCCAACTCCATGTTTATTATATGAGACATGGATACGCTCTGGAACGACAGAGCAGCCAGGCAATTTCGATGGTGGGAACATTTCTGGAGGCCTTAATCGTGGACAGAAATATATGTTTATTTGAAAGAAAATAAGGATTATAAATGTTCAGAAGCATGGTATTGTCAATTGGAATTAATATCTGATAAATTTAATGTAGGTATTTTTCTAAGTAACGACAGTTATGATGAGGGAAGTGAGTTTGATGTTATGTCCATCAAGAAAGTATGAACAAGAGTCATTTTTGGAGTGTTATCAACTGAACCCTATGGATTAAAGGGACAGTAACAGTGTGGATGCGATATTGGTGAGGAGACGGAATGCAGAGAGAAGTGGTGGCCGATGGTTATTCAGACTGGAGGGGAGTTTAACTCATGTTACCCGGGGATCGATATCAGATGAACTGCTCCTAATGCTACAAATAAAGGACAAATTATTTTTTACAAATGTAATAATTTCTACAACTGGAGGGAATGGTTTAAGTATTAGGGATAGCCCGTTTATGACAGATCTGACGAGATTTATTTTTCTCTCAGTGTTGTGTGACTTTGGAACTCATTGATTCAGAAGGCAGTGCAGGCGGCATCACTGTGTATTTTTCTGGTAGCTGAACATGGATTCTTGTGATCAAGAGAATGAAAGGAAATTGGGGGTAAATAGAAATGTCGAATTTGAAACACAAAAAATTAATCAATAATCATGTTCAATAGCATAATAATACAGAGCTGTTGGAACCTCGAACACTCTGTCTCAGGATCAGGTCGAAGCCTCCTGATCGGGCTGAGGTAAAATATACTATGACCCTATCTCAAAGAAGTGCAGGGGGCTCTCCCCAGTGCTTTGGTCAATACTTGTCTTCCGATCATCATCACAACACAACAGATGATATTTTATTGAGAGCTCTTTCGAGTGGCGAAGATCATGTCTGCGGTTTCCCCGGATGGTCAGAATCCACACTGGGTCTTTGGTGGGAAGTTTCACTGACAGGCACATGGAGGTTCAGTGGGAATCGTATGAGAATCGTCCCCACAGTGGAATGAAGCAAAATGTCTCTATAGTTCCCACAAATTGATTTACATCCTTTCTTAAACAGTGAAACAATGATGACATTTCAGGAGTCTGGGAGAGGGACCACTTCTTCCCAGATCTCTCTAAAAATGGTCAGAGAGTTTGAACAAGGCCAAAAACCCTGTTGTTGTCACGACCCTTCTGTATGGCAGTGAGATTGTGTCAGCTACCAAGGGCTACTCCGAGTGCTGGAGAAATTCCTCCAACGATGTCTCCAGAGGATTCTCAATGTCAAGTGGAGAGACAGGTGAACAAACTCCAGCATCCTCAATGCAAACCTATCCTCCAATATCACGACACTGATCACGTGAAGTCAACTCCACTGGTCTGGACACGGCATCCACGCGTCAAACAATCAGCTTCAGAAGCAGATCCTCTTTTCACAACTTGCGGGTGAAACCTGATCTCAAGGAGGACAGAGACAATGTTTTAAGGAAACTCTGATGGCCACAGTGAAAAGAGAGCAAACTGGTATCGGTGTGCTGGAGGAAGTTGCCTCATCGAACAAGCTGCAACACAGTCAGAGACTGACCACATGATCTCTAATGTGGAGAAGTGACAAAAGCAGAAAGAGAGAGAACAGAACCCTAACTCAAGGAATCCCCTTCCTCAGGGAAATTCATATCCTCCCTGCATGAAGACCTTTGCTTCCAGGATTGGGCTGCGGTCACACATGTGGACACACAAATCCTGAACCCTGGCAGGCGTCATTCTCGCTTCGAGCAAGTGATGATGATGACGATGTGATTACAATATATGGTAATGAGAATGCATTTAAAATTCAATCATTGTAATGGTTTCACGTTCAGGAAGCCCAAACCTGTTCCCCACCCCCCCCCCCCCCCACCCCCCCACCACTCCCGAGCTAAAAGGGACGGATTGTGTACAGATGTAGCAACTTACACTGAGCATCCATGAGGGGAGGTGGGTCAAAGCAGCAGCAGAATTGTAAAGTCTTCAATCTGTGACCTCAACCTCTTCTGTACAATAACCTCAGAGAATCTACCGTGGCTTTAACTAAGTGCAGGAGGGCATACAAGGGGCAGCACCAGCCATACTTAAACATGTGATTTCAAATGTATGGAATCTACACCACAGGACTCCGGGCAGGAAAAAACAACACAAGCAACAAGCGACAGATGGAGCTAAGAGATCCCACAAAGGTTCAGGTCAAAGCTCTGCAGTCCTGCCACATCCAATGGTAAATGCTGGAAAGTTTAACAGTTCCATGGAGCGGGTGGTACTACAAATATCCCACGCTCAATGTTGCGAAGCCCTGCACATCAGTGCATTAAACAAGGCTGAAGCAATTCCAACCATTTACAGCTGGAAATGCCCCCCTGCGGATGTCCCCAGAATTGCAGGCACAGTTTTCAGCCAATTCAATTTGCTCTACGTGATAACAAGTAATGATGGAAGGCACGGAATGCTTCAAACGTTTTGGGCCCCGACAACATTCCAACATTAGTACTGAAGACCTGTGATGAATTACTTGCCGCCCCTAGTCAAACTGTACAACACTGGAATTTACCCACGGATATGGTAAATTAACTAAGTTTTTCCTGTCCACAATATGTAGGACAAACACAGTTCAGAAATAACGGAGATAAAAACAAAAAAACTGCGGATGCTGGAAATCCAAAACAAAAAATTCCTCCAAATAAAAGGTGTGGCTATGGGAACCCGCATGGGCCCCAGCTATGCCTGACTCTTTATGGGGTATTGGGAATATTCCTTGGTCCAGTCCTACTCCGGCCCCCTTCCACAACTCTTTCTCCGGTACATCAATGATTACTTCGGTGCTGCTTCATGCTCTCGTACGGACTTGGAAAAATTTATTAATTTTGCTTCCAATCTCCACCCCTCCATCATTTTCACGTGGTCCATCTCTGACACTTCCCTTCCCTTCCTTGACCTCTCTGTCTCAATCTCTGGTGATAGACTGTCCACCAATATCCATTACAAACCCACCGACTCCCACAGCTACCTCGACTACAGCTCCTCACACCCCGCTTCCTGTAAGGACTCCATCCCATTCTCTCAGTTCCTTCGCCTCTGTCGCATCTGTTCCAATGATGCTATCTTCAAAAACAGTTCATCTGACATGTCCTCCTTCTTCCTTAACCGAGGTTTTCCACCCATGGTCGTTGACAGGGCCCTCAACCGTGTCCAGCCCATCTCCCACGCATCCGCCCTCACGCCTTCTCCTCCCTCCCAGAAACATGATAAGGTCCCCCTTGTCCTCACTTATCACCCCACCAGCCTTCACATTCAAAGGATCATCCTCCGCCATTTCTGCCAACTCCACCATGATGCAACCACCAAACACATCTTCCCTTCACCCCCTCTATTGGCATTCCATAGGGATCGCTTCCTCCGGGACACCCTGGTCCACTCCTCCATCACCCCCTACTCCTCAACCCCCTCCTATGGCACCACCCCATGCCCACGCAAAAGATGCAACACCTGCCCTTTCACTTCCTCTCTCCTCACCGTCCAAGGGCCCAAACACTCCTTTCAAGTGAAGCAGCGTTTCACTTGCATTTCCCCAAACTTAGTCTACAGCATTCGTTGCTCCCAATGTGGTCTCTTCTACATTGGAGAGACCAAACGTAAACTGGGCGACCGCTTTGCAGAACACCTGCGGTCTGTCCGCAAGAATGACCCAAACCTCCCTGTCACTTGCCATTTTAACACTCCACCCTGCTCTCTTGCCCACATGTCTGTCCTTGGCTTGCTGCATTGTTCCAGTGAAGCCCAACGCAAACTGGAGGAACAACACCTCATCTTCCGACTAGGCACTTTACAGCCTTCCGGACTGAATACTGAATTCAACAACTTTAGGTCTTGAGCTCCCTCCCCCATCCAAACCCCCTTTCTGTATCCCCCTTCCTTTTTGTTCCAATAAATTATATAGATTTTTCTTTTCCCACCTATTTCCATTATTTTTAAATATTTTAAAATCTTTTATGCTCTCCACTAGAGCAATATCTTAAGTGCCCTACCATCCATTCTTAATTAGCACATTCGTTTAGATAATATCACCAACTTTAACACCTATGTGTTCTTTTGTTCTATTGTTGTTGACATCTTTTGATGATTTACTTCTATCACTGCTTGTATGTCCCTACAACCAAACCAACCCCCTCCACTTCTCTCTCTCTCTCTCTCTGTCCACCACCCCACCACCCCCCCCCCCCCCGCCCACACACCTTAAACCAGCTTATATTTCAACTCTTTCTTGGACTCGTACTCAAGATCTGTCGAAGGGTCATGAGGACTCGAAACGTCAACTGAATTCTTCTCCGCCGATGCTGTCAGACCTGCTGATTTTTTTTTCCAGGTAATTCTGTTTTTGTTTCAGCCAATAACTGCTGCATCAGTCCTTCCTCAACCAGGAGGGGGCGATGACAGAGTGATATTGTTACTAGACAAATATTACAGAATGCGAAGATAATGCTGTGGGGGAGCCGGTTTCGAATTTCACCAGGCTAGATGGTTAATTTAAATTCAACCAAAAACATGACTTATGCAACTCAAAACTATGATGACCACCGCTGCCACTCATCTATTATTTTTCAGTAAATGCACCCATTTGATTCAATAATGATTCGCTTTTTGGGAATGAAATCGGCTGTCTTAACCTGGCGTGAACTACATATGTCTCCAGATCGGCAGCAACCACGTTGCCTCTTAGATGTCCTTTGAACAGTGCAAATGGCAATAATTGCTCTCTGACTAACGGTTTGTGTTCCTTCAGGGTCACTAGACCCATGATCACCTTACAACCTTGGTACAAACATGGGCAAAAGAGCTAAGTTCACAAGGTGATGGGAGATTGACTTCCCTTGTAACCAAGGCTGCATTTGACCAGCTGTGGCATCATAAGGCCTCAACTAAACTGCAGGCCGTCGGAATCACGGGGAATTCCTGAGTTGTTTGGAGACATCTCGAGCATAAATGAAGATGGTGGTGGTTGTTGGAGTTGAGTTATCACAGCGCCTGGACATCAGACAGGAGATCCTCGGGGTATTGTGCTCAGCCTAAAAAATTCAGCCGCTTCATCTATGACATTTCATCATAAACTAGAAGTTTTGGATTGGGAGAGAGAAGATTATCATAAAATAATACAGGACCTGGCCAAGGTAGCCTGGGAACAGTTACTTGTGGGCAAATCTACAGAAGAGCAGTGGGGGGTGTTCAAAAAGGAAACGGGGAGGGTACAGGCTCAACATATTCCATCTAGGGATATAGGAAGGAGTTACAAGCACAGAGAACCATGCGTGACTAGAGATATTCACGTTAGGATGAGAAGGGAAAGAAATATTTTTCGCAGTTACAAGGGGAGCAAATCAACAGAGGCATTAGTGGGTACAGAAAGTGCAGTGTGGAGCTTATGAAAGCAATTAGGAGAGCAAAGATAGGATATGAGAGAGTTCTGGCTGATAAAAGTAGGGGACATCCCAACATATTCTATAGGTATATCAATGGGAAGAGGATAGCCCAGGAAAGAGTAGTGCCCATTAGGGATTAAAGGGTCAGTCTACGGGTGGAACCTGAGGAGATCTGTAGAGTGTTGAAGGAATACATCACTTCTGTCTTCACCCACGAGAATGACGATGAATGTATGGAACTCGGGGAGACAGTCTGTGAGGTTCTTGAGGTAAATTGCTATAGGGAGTGGCAAGGAGTTGGAGGTGTTGGCACACTTAAAAGTGGTCAAATATCCAGGTCTGGATGATTTGTGTCCTAGAGTGCCAAGGGAGGAAAGGGAAGAAATCTCAGGGACTCTGACACAATTTTTTTAGTTCCTCTATGACCACGGGGGAGGTGCCAGAGGTCTGCAGAACAGCAAATGTGGTTCCGCTATTTAAGAAAGTTTGTAGAGATAAACCAGGGAACTACAGGTCAGTGAGACTCACGTCAGTGGTAGGGAAGGAGAGAATCTATCTCCCCTTGCAGAGGAGGCACGTTTTCATTAGGGATAGTCAGCATGGCTTTGTCAGAGGGAGGTCATGCCTAACAAATCTGAATGAAATTTTTGAGGAGCTGACCAGTTGTATAGAACACGCTAGTGCCATTGATGTACTTCACATGATTTCAACAAAGTCTTTGAGTAGGTCCCACATGGCACTCTGGTAAAGAAGTAAAATGCACATAGAATAATGGGTAACTTGATAAGCAGAATTCACAATTGGTTTAGTTGTAGGAGACAGACGATGATGACAGAAGTCTGTTTTTGTGCCTGGAAGACCGTGTCCAGAGGTGTATAACAGGGATATGAGCTGTGTCCGCTAATATTTGTCATTTATATAAACAACATTCTTGCTAATGTTGCGGGATGGAGTAGTAAGTTTGCGGATGACACAAAGATTTGCAGGGTGGTTAAGAGTGGGGTTCGATGGCCTGGGCTACTGGAAGATATAGACCTGATGATAAAATGGGCAGATAAGTGGCAGATGGAATTAACCCTTAAAAGTGTGAGGTGATACACTTTGGAAGGGGCAATTTGACAATGAAGTAGTCAATGGCTGGCGTTACTCGCGGAAGTTCTGAGGAACAAAGGGAACTTGGCGAGTGTGTCCATAGGTCTCTGAAGGTGGAGGGGAATGTTAGTGGGGTGGTGAAAAAGGCATATGGGACACTTAGCTGTATCAATCAAGGCTTAGATGACAAAAGCAGGGACGGCATGTTGGAGTTGTATAGAGGCTTGGTGAAGACACAGCTGGAGTATTTTTTGGCAGTTCTGGTCACCACATTATAGGAAGGATGTGATTTCACTGGCGGGGGTGCAGAGGATAATCACCGGGAGGTTGCCTGGGATTAAACATTTCAGGTTTGAAGACAAGTTGTAAAAACTTGGGTTGTTCCATTGGAGCAGAGAAGACTGAGGGGCAACCTGATCGAGATGTTCAAGAATATTAGGGGCAGGAACTAGATGGAAAGTGTTCAGCTTTTCCGCTTAGTAGAAGTTCAAGGTGAAGGGCAGAAGGTTTAGGGAGATATGAGGAAAAACTTTTTACCCAGTGTGGTGAAGTTCTGCAATGCACTGCCTGGGAGGGTGGTGGAGGCGGGTTGCATCACATCTTTAAATGTACCTGGATGAGCACTTGGCACGTCAAACATTCAAGGCTATGGGTCACGTGCAGGTCACTGGAATTAGTTCGGTTGATCAGGTCTTTCTTACGTGTCAGTGCAGACTCGATGGGCTGAAGGGCCTCTTCTGCACTGTGTGATTCTGTGAGAAGTTAAAATTCTCGCTCATGATTGGACAATGTTCAGCACTAATCATGAATCGTCTGATATTGAAGCAGTCCATGTTCAACTGCATCAAGACTTTGAAAATATCCAAGTGGCAAATAGCAATGCAAACAGAGAATCTAGATGGATGAACAGACATCATGCCAGCAGTGAGGGAGCTGGACTCAGCAGTAAGAGACTGATACCCACATACAGCCATTAGCCAAAAATTAAATTTTCCGGGGATAATTAGCAGGTCTAGATTTTGGAAAACTCAGAAGCCAAACAAGAGACCATTGCCTTCTCCCCGTGATGGAGCTACACAGGTGCTTGTTATGATCCTAATAATTGTTGCTCAATGTCACTGCTAAGTCTGTAGAGTAACAAATAAATAGTTACGTAAACACATGCACAAAATCAACAAGCACCTCATTTTGTACACATGAGTATAAACAATAAACACGCGTTTATTTGCACGAATATGTGTAAACAAACATTAACAAAAATAAAGACCTGATGTAGAGTCATACAGAGTCGACACGATAAATCTGTCTCTCTTCACAGATGCTGCCAGACCTGGCTTTTGTTTTCTAGTGTTTCCTGTCTCTATTAGAAAAAAACATGTTACACATGTGCACATAACACACAATAGACACTTGGATTTTTTTTCTTATTGTCCAGCGAATCCAAATCCCTGGAATCAAGCGATCAGCTCCCATTAGGAGAATATTAAGTGTTGAGTCACATCTTCGCCTGAAGAGGGGACATTCCTCAGTAATGTCCATCACTATTTGTGTCCCTCCAGAAGTGCATAAGGGGGTTATAACTGAGGCATGGCCTGAGGAGATTTGCTGCAAAGGGAACCCTGCTTGTCACACATATGCTTAGCTATGGCCACCCCGCCGAGGTAGATCAAAGCCTGCCATTCGATAAGCTGGAGTTAGTCACAAGCATCTTAGTTGTAACCCCTTGTATTTCCCAGCCCTTGGCCCAAAGGATGCCTTAAAAGGTAAACCTTGCAGAGGGAGATTACTCCATATGGGGCACCGAGATGGAAGGCTGGAAATAGGTGGTTTGAATATAACATTTACAGTGGAAAGTGTGGAGCATTGCGAATGTTTTCAACTAGCTTGTGGATTTCTGTCAGTCTGCAGATGTGTGTAAGATTGATACTTGCAAGAACAGGGAGCCGGAGGAAGGTTGTTGAATGGAGAGTTGTAGTTATGATGCGCATTATTGCATTCAAGTGAGTTCCAACAAGATGTGTGTGTGATGCATTGTGCAACACAGTTTCACAGTACTTTGCTATGGAGTATAATGGGGAAGTGCTGAGGCCCAGAGTGTTGTAGCAGCAGGACCCAACCTAGATTCAACAAGAATTATTAATATGTTGTTTCTGGTTTGGAACGTCGCTGCTCTTTTCTCCAGATGATCCCGAGAGGGCAGACTCCTGTCTAGATTCAGACCCAATTATGTTGTCTTGGGATCATACATTAGCCTCTGACTATCCACTTAAATAGGCAGTTTTATTTTGGCACTAACATTATGGAGATGTCATACACTGGATAGATGTTGATAGGACTTCAAGTTCCCATGTGCTGCAGTAGTCCTCAAATTTGTATTGTTTTTATCAATGAAATGCTACAGGGCGCAGAAGGATGAGGCTTGGGTCCAACAACAGATACCATCAGCAGAGATGAACTGGACTGGAAATCTTCTGTTTGCGAAGGAACATTTCAACAACTGCCTTCATCCAGATTGGAAGCATTTTGGACAGTTTAAGGATAGGCCAGGATGCCACCCCCTCTCCTTGCCATCTGTGAGGTCCAGCAGCACGACCCCTGGTCCTTTGGAAGCAATTTCCCATGTAGGAGGTAAGTGACACACTTGATCACATGCACTTCACCCCTTACGGAAACCAGCTTGTTCAATATTAAGCATCGTTCTTCTTCTGGGGATGTGCGTTGGAGAATAAATTCTCAAATATCTTAAAGCACACGGAAGGTAGTGAAATCGATCGATGGATGGCTGCCAGTGGGAGATCTTTTTCAGGGTCTGGTATGAAAATGATTTTTGGAATTGTGACTGAGGTTATCATTTTTGTGCAGAATGGAGTAAGCCAAGCACGAGTAAGGAGCTCTCATTACTCGAAAGCAGTCCAAGGCCTCGTTGAATTTTTGACAGTTTGCATGCGTCCCATTGCGTCTTCATTGTACTGCTGATGTCTGGAAAGCAAAGACCAATGTGGATGAGCGATGGCCTGTGCTGACCATGTCAGAAATCATCCAGTACTGGGCACTGTGCTGGTTGTGGCTGACCATCAAGGGACGGAGCCAGCACAGGACAGCTGATTATGTCTGGATCCAGATAGCTAACTGGAACGTCCTCTGTTGCTTGGGATCATGTAACAATGCGATAACGTTTCTGGAGGCGCACTGAAGAGCAGTTCACCAACAATGTTTGGGCTCAGTTATCCCAGTCAGTATGGTGGCTGTTGAAGTCCCCTTTTTGGTGTCTGAGTGAGGGAGAGCTGACAGAACTTTCTTTCCCCAGTTGGCACTTGGAGGAATGTATTTACGATATGGAAAGTGCCGACACGAATTGTGTCACAGAATGGTGGTGATGAAACAGCAGCTGCATTAGCAATGTCTGATCGCACAAGCACACAGCAGCCGTGTTTAGCGAGGCAGGAGTAGCACAGCAGGTTTTAATCTTTGATGCAATAGCGATGTGCCACAGGCGTATTATGTCGATGGAGTGTTGTTTGACAAGGTACCCAATGAGCTTTCACTGTCCTGCCGACAGTCCCACAATATATCGTTCAAAGATTTGGAGAAAATGCCCAATTGCCATCAGTCTGGAGGGCTGCTCACTTCAGGATGGCTGGCTCTGGAGGGAATGGTGATCCAGGCGCTTTCACATTCCTCATACGTTCTCTTGAATTTCAATTTGAAGGTAGGATCATTTGCTTCATCAGGAACACTTCCTTTGGCAAACCATACATTGTAATAAAAATTGTCCTCCAGAATTCTCCTTGTTGGAATGTTTTTCAAATGTATCACTTCAGTAAGCCTTGAAGACAGCTCCATTTTTGTCAGTAATCACGGATTTCCACTTTTATCCTTAGGGATTGTTCCGACACAATCAATCATGAACCTAGTAAAAAATCATAGTAACCATGGAAACATAGAAACTAGTAGCAGGAGTAGGCCATTCAGCCCTTATAGCCTGCTCCGCCATTCATTATGTTCATGGCTGGTCATTCAACTCAATAGCCTGATCCTACTTTCTCCCCATACCATTCGATTCCTTTAGCCCCAAGAGCTATACCTAACTCCTTGAAAACATATCAATTTTTGGCCTCAAGTACTTTCTGTGGTAACGAATTCCACAGGCTCTCCACTCTCTGGGTGAAGAAACTTCTCCTCATCTCAGTCCTAAATTGTCTACCCAATATCCTCAGGCTGTAAGCCCTCGTTCTGGATTCTCCACAATCGGGAACATACTTCCTGCATCTACACTGTCTAGTCTTGTTAGAATTGTATAGGTTTCCATGAGATCCCCCCTCATTCTCCTGAGCTCCAGCGAATGTAATGCTAATCAACTCAATCTCTCCTCATATGTCAGTACAGTATGCACTCACTCTATAGCAAGTACATCCTTCCACAGATAAGGAGATCAAAACTGCACACAATATTCCAGTTGTGGTCTCACCAAGGCCCTGTACAATTGCAGCGAGACGTCTCTGTTCCTGTACTTGAATCCACTGGCTATGAACGACAAAATACAATTTGCTTTCTTTACCCCCTGCTGCACCTGCATGCCTACCTTCAGCGACTGGTATCCAAGGACTCCCCAGGTCCTGTTGCACATTTCCCTCTCTCAATTCATAGCCATTCATTAATAATCTGCCTTCCTGTGTTAGCTACCAAAATGGATATCCTCACATCTATCCACATTATACTGCGCCTGCCATGCATTTGACCACTCACTCAGCTTATCAAAATCACACTGAATCATCTCTCTATCCCACTCACAGCTCACCCTCCTACCCAGCTTTGTGTAACATGGAAATATGGAGAAATTACATTTAATTCTCTCATCCAAATGATTAATATATATTGTTAATAATGGGTCCCAGAACCTGCAGTACCGCACTGCCTGCCATTTGGAAAAAAAGACCAGTTTATTCCTACTCCTTGTTTTCTGTCTGACAATCAGATTTCCATCCTGCTCAATGCACTGCCCCCAAGCCCTTTAATTTTACACACCAATCTCTTATGTGGGGCTTTGTCGAAAGCCTTCTGAAAGTCCAAATAATCACGTTCATTGGTTCCCGCTCACCAACTCTACTAGTTACTTCCTCGAAAAATTCCAGTAGATTTGACAAGCATGATTTCCTTTCCAATAAACCCCTACTGACTCTGTCACTGCTTCCATGTGTTCAGCTAATAAATCTTTTCTAATGGACTCTAGAATTTTCCCCAGTACCGAAGTCAGGCTGACTGGTCTATACTTCCCTGTGTTCCATCTGTGGCTCTTTTTTTAAATAGTGGAGTTACATTAGCTCCCCTCCAATCTGTAGGAACTGTACCAGACTCTACAGAATCTTCAGAAGATGATGATGAATGCATTAGCTATTTCTTCCTTAACTACTCTGGGATGTAGATTATCAGGCTCAGGGATATAACGACCTTCAATCCCATCAATTTCCCCAATACCATTTCCCTACGAATACTGATTTCTTTCAGATCCTGCCTCTCACTCGAACCTCTGTTCCCCAACCATTCTGGGATGTTATTAGTGTCCTCCTTTGTGAAGACAGAAAATAAGTATGTAGGTACTTAGTTGGTCAGCCATTTCTTTGTTCCCTAACATAAATTCCACTGTTTCTGACTGTAAAGGACATACATTTGTCTTCACCAATCTTTTTCTCTTCACATCCCTATAGAAACTTGTACAGTCAGTTTTTATGTTCACTGGAAACTTTCTCTCACAATCTATTTTCCTTTACTTAATCAATCCCTTTGTCCTCCTTTGTAGAATTGTAAACTGCTTCCAATCCTCATGTCTGTTGTTTTTCTGGCCAATTTGAAAGTCTCTTCCTTCCATCTAATATTATCTCCATTTTCCCTTGTAAGCCATGGTTTGGCCAACTTTCCTGTTTTACTTTTGCACCAGGCAGGAATAAACAATTGTTGCAGTTCACCCATGCGCTCTGTGAATGTTTGCCATTGCCTTTCCACTGTCATCCATTTAAGTAAAGTTTCACAATCCATCATAGACAAGTCACGCCTTATACCAGCATAGTTTCCTTTATTAAGATTCAGGACCCTCATTTCAGAATCAACTACGGAACTCTCCATCTTTTTGAAGAATTCTATCATATTGTGCTCGTTCATCCCCAAGGGACCTCACACAACTAGATTGCCAGTTATCCCTTTTTCATTGCACAATACGCTTTCGAGGATGGCCTGTTCTCTCTTTGGTTCCTCAATGTATTGGTCGAGAAAAGCATCCCATAAACACTCCAGGAATTCCTCCTCCACGGTATTGTTACTAATTTGATTTGCACAATCTGAATGCATGTTAAAGTCACCCATAATTACAGATGTCCCTTGATTACATGCGTCTATAATTTCCTGTGTAATGCCATTCCCAACATCACCATTACAGTTTAGGTATCTGTATACAACCTCCACTAACGGTATTTTGCCCCTTAGTGTTTCTCAGCTCTACCCATTCAGATTCAACAACGTCGGAGCTATTACCTTTCCTCACTATTGCGTTAATTTTCTCATTAAATAGCAATGCAACTCTACCACCTTTTCCTTTTTGTCTGTCCTTCCTAAATATTGAATACCCCTGAATGTTCACTTGCCACCCCTGGTCACCCTGCAGCCATGTCTCTTTAATCCCAATTACATCATACCCATTTACAACTCTTTGCGGGGTTAATTCAACTATGTTATTCAAATTTTGGTTGCATTAAGGCACAAAGCATTTATGATTGTCTTGTTAACATTACTTGTCCTGTTCCCACTATAATTCATTGAGGCCCCTATTTGATTCTTGCACTTGATTTCTCTGCCTATCACTTAATCTTATTCTGCTTTTTATCTTTTGTTATTTTCTTTGATTCCCCTTCCTCCGATTTCTTGAATAGGTTGCCATCCCCCTGCCATTTTAGCTTAAACCCTTCTCAACCACTCTAGCAAACAATCCACCTAGGACATCAGTCCCGGTCCAGCGCAAGTGTTACCACTCCAGTTTGTACTGGTCCCACCTCTCCCCAAATAGGTCCCAATGCAGCAGGAAACTGAAACCCTCATCCCTTTCACACCATCTATTCAGGCACGTAGTAAACCGATATAGCCTCATGTTTTAACTCTGCACAATCCTTCAAATGCTTGAGTTAGAACTACATGTGCTGGATTAATTATGTTTTATCTTTTATCTATCACTTCACAGGTGCGACATGTTCTACAGAATTTAAATACATATATATGCAATCCAGACCAATATATAGGATTTGGCACTTTCACAATTCCTAAATAACCACCCATTGTAATTCTCCAGATAACATTTCTAGATGCAGGTGGTATTATACTTTGATGCCCTTCCTTCCAGGTTTCTTTTCCTGAAGCATTGCAAAGTCACCATTTTCTAATGAAATAATTACACACCAGGTAATAAGAGTTGCTAATACATTCTGCCTCTCTTCTTGTGTACGTGGTCTGATATAACTCTTTCATTTGCGAACCATTTCTATGCAACTCTTGAACTAGCCTTGAGCTAAATACCCCGACGGCATCCTCCTCCATTGTCTCTTCCTGAACAATCTTACCAAAAATGGTGTCAACTGATTGGACAACAGAAGCTTCTCCCTGCTGCGTAACTTCCTGTTGTTCCTGTTTCGGCCTGTGAGTTCATGGTTTTCTTATCCCACAATCTAGAAACAATCTAGGATGCTCCTTCTGCAGCACGTCTGTCGCAGCACATTTACGGCTGTTCAACTTCCATTGGCATCACTCGCATATGTGACCCAACTATTCCTTTACCCAAAATAAATTGGAAACGTGCAATGTGCATTTTCCGATGACTCCAACAATCAACTCAACAGCTTTCCACTTACACTTTAAATTTAACTTCCAAAAGGTAACATGCTTTGCATCTCCATCAACCCCACCTATTATCATTTGCTCCTGCAATACTCACTCAGAACAACAAATATTGCCATCCCTCAAAATTAGGGATTGAGTAGCCCCTGTATCTCTTAAACTTTTAACAGCTTTACTTACTCCGCCCTCTGCACATGAAATAGTTCCCGTTCACGTTCAAAATCTTTAACATTTCCACACCCTGCACCCAAGAACACCCTTGGGTAAAGTAGAAAACATTCCCGCTTCTTTGTCTATCACTGATACTTCCATTTGAAAAGCACACAAACCTCTCATTTTTCATGTGCCTGAACCTCAGGCCGCACAGTTATTTTCATTCCAGAACTTTTCTGCACCAAAACAACCCCAACAGATGTTAATGTAATTGCTGTTTGTAAGCAATTAACCCTAAGAGAAGCACTTTATTCGCATCTCCATGTTAAACTTGTTTCCCTTTTTCTGTATCTATGTCCCCTAGTTCGAGATTCTCCCACGCGTGGAAATATCTTCTCAACAACTATCCTGTCAGGCTGCACCAGAATCGTGTATTTTTCAACATGATCACCATTCATTCTTTTATACTATAAAGAATAAAGGCCAAGCCTGTTTATCCTTTCTTGAAAAGTCAACCTCATTAACCCTGGAATAAAGGCCAAGCCTGTTTATCCTTTCTTGAAAAGTCAACCTCATTAACCCTGGAATTAATCTAATGATTCCCTGTGGAAATCCCTTCAATGCCAATCTATCATTTCTTAAGTACTGGGGCCAAAAGGTGCTCTCGTTACTCCAAGTGCGGCCTTGTCGACACCATGTACCATTGTAACAAAACTTCACTATTCTAAAACTTGAAACAACTAGGAAAATAAGCGGAAATACAATTTGCCTTTTCAAATACTTGCTGCACCTGCATGCTAACACACACAATAAGTTACAAGGAGAGAGACGTCAGCGAACCATGTGGATAGTGGCAACAAGTGTGAAGTCAGTGGTCAAACTGAACGGAAAGTGAAAAGATCGAGTAGGTAATTGATCCAACTGGACAGATAGTGGCAATGAGATTCAGGCCCATAATGAAACTGAATGGATAGTGACAATAAGAATTAGATCAGCTATCTAACTGGATGCATAATGACAATACAATTGATCTCAGTGATCAATCTGGATGTATAGTGACAATAAAAGTGATGTCAGTGATCCATCTGAAATAAAAGTGACAATGAGAGAGAGGTCAGTGATCTAATTGGATGGGTGGTGGCAATAAAGTTGAGTTCAGTGAAGTACCTGTGCAGTAGTGTCAATAAAAGTGAGGTAAGTAATGCTCCTAGATGTCTGGTGTGAATAAGACTGATGTAATTGATGCATCAGGTTGGGTGGTGGAGATCAGACTTAATAAGTGATGTACTCACCAAACTCCAACTTAAGCACTCTCCTGCTGCCCAGAGCAATATCAGCACTGGCACATGGGCTATTTTTATTGTCTCTGACTCTTAACTCTGTTAAAGTCAGTCAGTAGTCAGGAAAGTTCTATAGTCCTTTATAAAAGATTCAATAGCTGAGAAAATGGAAAACATTGTCAGCATTGGACAGAGTGAGCATGGATTTAAGAAAAGGAACTCATGCTTGACAAATCGACTGGAATTTTTCGAGAATGTAACGAGTAGAGTTGATGAAGGGGAGACAGTGAATGTGGCTTATTTGGATTTTCAGAAGGATTTCGACAAAGTCCCACAAACGAGAATAGCGTGTAAAATGAAAGCGAATGGGTTTGGTGACAGTGTATTGAGATGGGTAGAAAACTGGTTGCCAGACTGGAAATGATGAGTAGGAATAAATGGGATTTAATCTGAATAGCAAGAAGTGATTAGTGAGGTACCGCAGCGATAGATGTTGGGAGATCAGCTCTTCAAAATATATATTAATGATTTAAATGAGGTAACTAAATGTAACATTTCTAAAGTTGCAGACAACACAAAGCTGTGTAGGAGAGCGAGCTGTGAGGATGAGGATATGTTTCAGTGTGATTTGGATAAGCTGACTGACTGGAGAAAATACATGGTAGATGCAGTATAACGTGGATAAGTATGAGGTTATCCATGTTGGTAGCAAAATCAGGATGGCCGATTATTATCTAAATGCCTATAAGTTGCGTGAGGGGAGTATGCAATGAGTCTGGGTTGCCCTCGTAAACCAGTCACTGAAGATGAGCATGCAGGTACAGCAGGTGGTAAAGAAGGCAAAAGAAATGTTGTTCTTCATAACGAGTAGTTTCCTGTACAGGAGCATGGATACCCTACTGCAGTTATTCAGGGCCTTGATGAGACAACACATGGAATAATGTGTGCAGTTCTGTTCTACTTCTCTAAGGAAGGATATTCTTGGAAAAGAGGGAGTGCAGCGAAGGTTTAGCAGACTGTTTCCTGGGATGGCGGCACTGACATATGAGGAGAGATTGAGTCGGTTAGCATTATATTCGCTGGCGTTTAGAAGAATGATGGGAGATCTCATAGAAACCAATAAAATTTGAACAGGACAAGATAGGTAGGTGCAGGAATGATGTTCCGGAAGGTAGGGGAATCAGGAACCACGGGTCACAGTCTGAGGATGCAGGCTAGACCATTTAAGACTGAGATGAGGAGATAATTCTTCACCCAGAGAGTGGTGAGCCTGTGGAATTCGCTACCACAGAAAATATTTGAGGCCAAAAAATGTAATGTTTTAAGGAAACTGTTAGATATAGCTCTTGGGGTGAAAGGGATCAAAGGATATGTGGAGATAGCGGAAGCAGGCTATTGAGTTGGATGATCAGCCATTACCGTAATAAATGACGGAGCAGGCTCGACATGCTGAATGGCCTACTCCTGCTACAATGTTTCTATGTTTATCTGCACCTGTCGGGCAGTGACAATAAGAACATGGTAGCTGTTAGTTCTGTTTGATACTCAGAATCATGGTCAGGTCAGTGATGTTCCAGGATGGGTCGTCACAATATTATCGAGGTGGGTGAAGTATTTGCAGGGGAAGTGACCAGATGACTGAGCTCAGTGAGGCACATGACAAATGTGCAAATCAACTATTCCCAGGACAGCTGCAACAGAGGCATGGATAGTGATTTATTCTCATTTAACACTGTCCAATTCTACACTCCCAAGACAGGTATAGTTACCCGGTTTAATAGTGAGCCCAACTCCCTTTCCGGAGTCACCACCAGACGTTGACAGAGGTTCACATCATGATGCTGAATACATAGAAATTCTCATTTCGCACTCTCTCATGAAAAACTCCCCAGCATATCAGCGCACGGGGAAAAAGATCAGACTTAATATCTCTCCAAATTTTTCCCATCAAACGCTTCCAATTTAATTTCCTCCCGATGTTATATGCAGAGAGGTGCTCCCCCTACTCTGTCCATCATATACTCCCAGGGCAGCTACAGCACGCATTTAAATACAGATCAAACTCCCTGTTCTCAGTCCTATCATCATACACTCCCAGGGCAAGTAAAGCATGGGCTTAGATACAGAGAGCAGCTCCTTGTATCCTGTTCCATCAAATGCTCATAGCAGATATTGAATGGGTTTTCATGTATATTGCTAATTAATTTACACTGTCACCTTCCAGCATTATTGATGCAGGGGCAGCTCAGGATCAGTTAAAGAATAAAGCCTCTTCTAGTTTTTCTCATCAAACACTCGTAAGTCAGGTACAGCAAAGGGTTAGGTAAAAAGAAAACATATTTGTTCCCTCTCACCACCAAACACAAGGTTGTGCAGGCAAAGCACATGTTATATAGAAATTAAGCTCTCTCTTCTGTTCTCATCAAACACTTCCAGAGTAGATAGATCTCATTGTTAGATACAGGACAATCCTTCCTCTGTAAAGTGCCCTTCAAACACTCTCAGGACATGTACAACTTGATGTTAGAAGGAGAGTTAAGCATTCTGCATAATACCCACCTCAAACACTCCCTGCCCAATTCCTGAATGTGTTTAGACACACAGTAAACCTCCCTCCTCTCAGTGTCAATTGAACACTTACATGACAGCTACAGCCATACACACTGAATGTTCCTCTACAGTGACCCATGGAACACAAATAGGGCAAGCGCTGCACTTTCTTATATACAGCGGAAAGCTTCCTCTACACTGTCCACAGCAAGCTGAATTTAACCTGGAGAAGTGAAGTTAATGCAGGTACGGAATATAAAACAAAGTAAAGGATTATAAAATTAACAGGAGGAAATGAAGGACCATGGATTCAAGGTTCCCAGACTGCTAAATGTAGCAGCAGAGCTGAATAAAGTGGTTAAGAAGCCACATGGAATCCTTTCCTTCATTAGCTGAGCTGTGGAATATTACAGCAGGGAGGTTAGGTGGTGAATATGTAACACATTATTTAGGCAAGAACTTGAGCTCTTTGTGCAGTTCTGCTCATCTCATTTCCAGAAAGGATCTAATTGCTCTACAGGGAGCACAGAGGAGATTTACGAGGATGTTGCCAGGGCTAGAAAGTTACAGCTGGGAGGAAAGGTTGGACAATCTGGTTCTGTCCTCCATGGAACAGAGGAGGCTGAGGGGAGATTTATTTGAGATGTACTGAATTCTGAGGGGCCTGGATAGTGTGGCTATGAAAGGCCTATTTAGCTAAACTGAGAGGTCAGTGATGAGCGGGCACCAATTTAAAGTGATTGGTAGTAAGATTATAGGGAGGTGAGAAAGCATTCTCATGGGCCTGAGACTGACTGCCCAAAGTGGCAGAAGATGAAGAAACTCTTAACTCATTTTGAACGTCTCTAAACGTTCATCTCCAGAGCCGTATCCTGCAGGGCTACGGATCGAAGTCTACAAAGTGAGATGAGGCTTGGTTGCTCGGTTATTGACCGGGACAGGCACGATAGGACAAGTAGCATCATTCTGTGCTGTAAACTTTCTATATTTCTATAGCTCTAAACACTCCCAATTCAGATACAGCTTGTGTTTAGTTATATAGTAAAGTTCCATCTACACTGTCTCTATAACCAACGGCAGCATAAAATCCAAATGGATTAGGTACCGAATAAAGATCAGTCTAAACTGTTCCAACAATAGTCATAAGACAAGCAGAGCATGGGGTCAGATGCAGAGAGAATCTCCACCGACACTGTTCCCAGAAACACTCCCAGGGCAGTTACAACATTGAGTTATATACAGAGGAACACTCCCTCTACACTGTCCTCATCAAACACTCCCAGGTCAGATACACCACAGGGTTAGAGAGAGAGTAAAGCCCCTTCTGCAATGCCAAAATCAAACATTCTCAGGTCAGGTACAGCGCGGGGTTAGAATCAATGTAAAACTCCCTCTACACTGCCCCGATTAAACACTCCCAGGACAGAACAGCACGGGGTTACATGTAGAATAAATCTCCCTCTACACTCACGACATCTAACAATTCCAGTCCATATCATGGTGGGGAAGATTTGCATGGGTCCATCATCTGGAGGTGAAGGACTCAGTTTTCAACAACCCTCCATTCTTTGTTGTGTAAGTTAATGCTTTCAGTTTTACTGTGTCCATTTTCCTGAGATTAACATGAGGATGGCACAAATTCAACCCGTTCAGTGTTGAATGTTATGGTATATCACTGCCTGCTGTCAGGATACATGCTGAGGATTTATTTTCAAAATCAGTTATGGGATGGGGGCTTCAATGGCTAGGATTTCATTTATTTTCTCTCTCTTGTTGCCGATGAGATGGTGCTGGTGAGCTACCATTTGAACCATTGCATCCCCATGGCTTTGATACACAAACAATGCTGTTAGGAACAGAATTCAAGGATTCTGTCGCAATGACCGTGAAGGAACAGCGAGAACGTTCAAATTCAGGATGGTGAGTGACTTGTAGGGACACATCCAGGGGTTGGTGTTCCCACCTAACTACTGCACTTGCCTTTACAGGATGTGGCAGTGTTCTGTATAAGCAGCCTTGATGAACCTCTGCTAATGTGCGTCGATGTTGGAGGGAGTGAATGTCTGGGATGAGCTTCCAATCAAGCCAGCTGCTATTTCCTGGATGGTTTCCAGCTACATGAGTGTTGTTGGATCTGCACTCATCCAGGCAAACGCAGAGTGTTCTATTACACTCTTGACTTGTGCCTTGTATATGGTGGAAATTCTTTGAGGAGATTGGAAATGAATTACTCACCGCATGATTCCTGGCCCTTGACCTGACCTTCCAGCCCCAGAATGTGAATTGTTCTTCCAGGTCAGTTTCTAGTCATTGGTATCCCTAGGATGTTGTAACTGGAGGATTCAGCTCTTGTTATGCCATTGAATGTCAAGGGATGATGGCTATATTCTCTCTTGTTGGAGACAGCCATTGCCGGATGCTTGTGCTATAACATGGCAGGTGACGTGCTAGGCGTGTTCCACAAGGGAACAGTTGGCTCACTATCGCAATGGTTTTGCAATGTTTAATTGTCACGATAAGATGTGTGCACTAAATTCAGAATTGAATATTCCACTGACAACTTTAGGGATGTAAAAAAAACAACTAAATTAGACATTTGTTAAACAAAAGATAATATTTCAAGCGCATACATGAGATAAGTTATTGAACTGATCTGGCTAGCCATATAAATACTGTGGCTAAAGGAGCAGCTCAGAGGCTAGGAATGCTGCTGACCACCTGACTCCCTAAAGTCTGTCCACCATCTACAACGCACATGTCAGGAGTGTGATGGAAAACTTTCCACTTTTGTGAATGAGTGTGGCTCACACAACAATCAAGAAGTTGGAGAAATCAGCCCACTTGATTGGCACTAAAACCACAAACATTCACTCCCTCCACCACCAGCATACATTAGCAGCAGTGTGTGCCATCTACAAGAGGCACTGCAGGAATTCAACAAGGCAGCTTTGAAAACACATTCCAAACCCCATGGCCACTCCCATCTAGAAGGACAATGATAGCTGTTAGGTGGGGACATCTCCACCTGGAAGTTCCCCTCCAAGTCACTCACCAACCTGACTTGCAAAAATATCACCGTTACTTAGTATCGCTATGTCAATATCCTGGACCTCCCTCCCTAACAGCACTGTAGGTGCACAGACACCACTGGACTGCAGTGGTTCAATAAGGCAGCTCATCAGCAACTTCTTAAGGGCAACAAGGGATGGGTAAGAAATGCTGATCTAGTCAGCGAAGCCCATATCTCATGGAGGAATAAAATAAGAAATTAAACTAGTTATTGCACTGTACTGAGAGTGCGCCGTGGGACTATGCAGAAGGAAGTGTAGAGGGAACTTTACGCTCTAATAAAGATCATAATGTACCTGAGATTGTCAGCTCTGGACAGTGTAGTTTGCACATTACTCTGAATCTGACGCTTTGCTGTACCAGACCTGGGTGTGTTTGATAAAGGTGAGTAACTCTCTGCAGAATTCCCAGCCTCTGTCCTGCTCATTCAGGCACCATATTTATTTGGCTGGTCCAGTTCATTTCCAGGTCAATGGTTACCCCCAGGATGTTGAATGTGCCGAGTTCACTGATGGTATTTTCATTAAATATCAACTGGAGAGCGTTAAATTTTCCCTTTTTGGAGATGGTGGTTTGCCTTGAAATTGTGTGAAATGAGCATTACCTGTCAATTATCAGTTCAACCTTGAATGTTGTTCAGGTCCGGCTGCATGACAGCACGGACTGCGTCAGTATCTGTGGGACCCCAATTGCTGTAGAAAGTTGAGCAATCAGAGAACATTCTCACTTCTGCCATCATAATGGAGGGAAGGACACTGAAGAACCAACAGAAGATGTTCGGGCCCAGGACACTAACATGAGGAACTGCCGCAAATAAGACCTGAGACCGAGATGATTGACCCCAGAAACCACAATCATATTCCATTGTGTTAGGTATGACTCAAACCAGTGCATATTATTCCCTCTGATTCCATTGAATCTTGAGTTGCCCATGCTACTTCATTCCCTCTCACCTCACCTTCTGAGTTCACAGCTTGCATCCACATTTAAAACTGGGTTATGATGGAGTCAGGAGCTGAATAACCCTGGCAGAACTCAGCTCAGCTTCAGTGAACAGGTTATTACTGAGAAAGTGTAAATTGATAGAGAAGCTGATGTCATCTTTCATTCATCTGCTGAATCCCGACACAGTCCCCAGGGGCCGGCAGTAAATAAAGACAGACTGACCAGGGAGTCCAGCAAATCCCGCTACACTCCACCGGGACGGCCTGCAAATCCTGAAATACTCCGCAGGGACTGCTGCAAATCCCGAACACTGCACTGAGTCCAAAGCGATTCCCTACGCATTCCCCAGGCTCATGCTGCAAATGTGGACAAATTCCACAGGGACCCACCACCCCAGGGAAATATGGATTCACTCCATCATGGTCCAGAGGAATTTCCAACACACTTCCCAAAGTCCCCCAGGAAATACAGACAGACTCTCCATTGTCACCCAGGAAATACAGAGACACTCCGGAGAGAACAAAGGAAAATACCGAGTGCCCAGGGACCTCCGGGAAACATAGAGACACTCGCCAGGGGCATCCTGGAATTTCCAAAAATATTCCCCAGGGACATGCAGCAAATACGTAAAATACCCCAGTGACACATATAACATCATGGCATACACACCGCACCGACACAAAGCATATCCAAATACACTGCCCAGAGACCCGCAGTAAATCACGACACACGGCCCAGGGAATAGCAACAAATCCTGACACACTCCACAGTGACACACGGCAAATCCTGACACAATCCCCAGGGACACACAGCAAATCCTGACACACTCCCCAGGGACACACAGCAAATCCTGACACACTCCCCAGGGACACACAGCAAATTGCAACACACTCCCCAGGGACAGACAGCAAATCCTGACACATTCCCCATTGACATGCATCAAATCCTGACACACTCCCCAGTGAACAACAACAAATCCTGACACACTCCCCATTGACACACAGCAAATCCTGACACACTCCCTAGTGACACACAGCAAATCCCGACACACTCCCCAGTGACACACAGCAAATCCCGACAGACTCCCCAGTGACACACAGCAAATCCTGACACACTCCCCAGGGACGCACAGGAATTCTGCACTAACTCCCCAGGGACACACAGCAATACTGGACACACTGCCCAGGGTCACACAACAAATCCTGACACAATCCCCAGGGACACACAGGAATTCTGCACTAACTCCCCACGGACAGACAGCAATACTGGAGACACACTGCCAAGAGGCACACAGCAATACTTCACATGCACCCCAGAGGCAGGCAGATAATCCCGACACACTCACTAGAGAAGCACAGACAATACCAGCACAAAACCGGGGGTGGGGCCCCATAAAATCCACACAGACTCCCCGGGTTCACATCAAATTCCAAAATAATCCCTAGCCGCTCCCATGAGATTCCGACACGCTCCTTAGGGTCACAGAGCTAATCCGAACACACTCCCCAGGGGGTCACAGCTGATCCCAAAACACTCCCCAGGGAAACACAGCTAATCCCAAAACACTCCCCAGGGACAAAGAGCTAATCCCAGCGCAATCACCAGGAACATGCAACAAATCCAAGCACAGTCCCCAGGGAGTAACAGCAGATCCCCACACACTCCCCAGGGGACCTCCAAAAAACCCATCAAACTCCCCAGGGACCCGCAGCAGATCAGAAGACACACTCCCCAGGGACAAACACCTGATCCCAAAACACTCCCCACGGACACACAGCAATTCCAAGCTTGCACCCCAGTGACCGGTAGTAGATCCCAACACGCTCCCCAGGGACACACAGCAAATTCCAGCACACTCCCCAGGGACACACAGCAAATCCCAGCACACTCCCCAGGGACACACATCTAATTCTAACATACCCCCCAGGAACCGGCAGGAGATTACAGCACACACCCCAGGGACACAAATTTAAATTCAACACAGTCCCCAGGGACACACAGCTAATCAAAACACACTGCCCAGGAACCAGCAGGAGATTACAGCACACACCCCAGGGACACACACTTAATCCCAATACACTCCCCAGGGAGACACACTTAATCTCAACACGGGCCCCAGGAAGACACGCCTTATCCTAACACCCTGCCCAGGAACCGGCAGGAGATTATAGCACACACCCCAGGGAAACACACCTAATCCCAACATACTGTCCAGGACCCGGCAGTATATCCCAGCACAATCCCCAGGGACACAAACCTAATCCCAACACAGTCCCCAGGGACACACACGTAATCCCAAAACACTCCCCAGGAACACATAGCAAATCCCAGCATAATCCCCAGAGACACACACCTAATCCCAACACTCTCCCCAGGGACACACACCTAATCCCAAAACACTCCCCAGGAACACATAGCAAATCGCAACACACTCCCCAGGGTCACACTACAAATTTCAGCACACACCCCAGGAAAACATAGAAAATCCCAGCACACTCCCCAGGGACACATAAATAATCCCAACACATGCCCCAAGGATATACAGCAAATCCCGGCATACTTTCCATGGAAAAACAGCACATCCCAACACACTCCACAGGAACGTGCAACAGATCCCAGTATACTCCTGAGGGACACACGTCTAATCTCAACACCTTGCTGAGGGACACACAGTTAATCCTAAAACACACCTCAGGGACCCGCAGCAAACACTATGCACACTCATCGGGGACCCATAAGAGATCCCAATGCACTCCCCAGTTACACACAGCTAATCCCAACAGACACCCCACGGGATCCCAGCAAATCCCAATCAAACCTCAGGAACCCGCAGCAAAACCCAACACGCTCACGAGGGCCGTCACAGCAAATTTGGAAACACTCCACAGGGACCCGCTACAAATGCAGACTCACACCCGAGGAACCCACAGTAAATTCCAACCCACTCACCAAGGGCAGCAAATTCAGACTCAATCTCTAAAGGGACCAGCAGCAAATCCCAGCATACTCCCCAGGGAACCACATCAGATCCCAGCAAACACCCCAGGGGCCCCCAGCAAATCCCGGCACACTCCCCAGGGAACAGTCAGATCCCAGCAATCTCCCCAGGGTCCCCCAGCAAATCCTGGCACACCCCGCAGGGACTCGCAGCAAATCCCAAAACACTCCCAAGGGACAACTAACAAATCCTGACACACTCCCCAGGGACACACAGCAAATTCCAACACACTCTGCATTGATGCCCAGCGAAGAAATACTAACTCCCCAGGAACCCACAGCAAATCCCAACAAACTCAACATGAACACCCAGAAAATCCCGAATCACTCCCTAGGAATCATAAGGAAATATGGTCGAACTCCACAGGGACCCAGAGCAAATCCCTACTCATTCCCCAGGGATCCGCAAGAGATTCTGACACACTCTCCAGGGACACGTAGCAAATCCCAACACACTCCTTCTGTGCGGCCTACAAATCCTGAAACTCTCCACAGGGGCCATGGCAAATTGTGGCACCTCCCCAGAGGAAAGCAGCAAATCCTGGTAAAGTCCCCAGGGTCAGTCTGCAAATACAGAGACACTCACCAGGACCCGCCGGAAATATGGAGACAGTCCACTGGGAGCCAGACGAAATCCCGACACACTCCCCACGGAGAGTCATGAAATATCAACAAGCTCCCCACAGTCCAACAGTAAATAGGGACACAATCTCCCCGACACACATAAAATAAGGAGACAGTCTGGAGAGACCAAAAGGGAAAACCAGCACATTCCACAGGGACTCCGGAAAACATGAGACAGTCGCCGGGGACCCGCTGGAAATTCCGAAAAAAAGCTCCCCAGGGACAGACAGCGAGTACAGAAAATTCACCAGTGACACAGAGCAAATACCAACACATTCCCCAGGGACATGCAGCAATTCCCAACACACTCCCCAGGGACATGCAGCAAATCCCAACACACTCCCAAGGGACAAGCAGAAAATCCCAACACGCTCCCCAGGGACACGCAACAAATCGCAACACACTCCCCAAGGAGAAAGAGCAAATCCTGACACTCTCCCCATGGACGCACAACAAATCCCAACACACTCCCCAGGGATACACAGCAAAACCCAACACACTCCCAAGGAACGCAACACGAAGAACAAGACTCTCAACAGGGATACACAGCAAATCCTGAGAAACTCCTCAGGGACATACAACAAACCCCAACTCACTCCCCAGGGACACACAGCAAATCCCAGCACACTCCCAAGGACACACAGGAAATATGGACAAACTCCACAGAGACCAAACAGAAATAACAACACATTCTGTAGTGCACCCTGGATAACTTCAAGACTCATCCCAGGGGCCCACAGCAAATCCCTCATCCTTCCCAGTGGTCCCAGAGTTATCCCGAATCTCTCCACAGGAACCCACAGCAAATCCCAATACAAACCCCAGGGACTATATGCACTCCGAACACGCTCTGCAACGGCCCCCTAGAAAGATGGAGACACTCCCTAGGGAAGCACAGGGAATACTGTGACAAACCCTAGGGAAGCACATGAAATATAGAGTTAATTTGCAGGGATCCAGAGGAAATCCAGACTCACACTCCAGATACCAACATGAAATACAGACGGACTCTTCAGTGACACCCAGGAAATACATACAAATAAAAAAACTAGGAGCAGGAGTAGGCAATTCATTCCCTCGACCCTGCCCCGCCATTCAATACGATCGTGGCTGATCGCATGTCAGCCTCAGCCCCCATTTTCCGGCCTCTCCCCACAATCTTTCAACGACTAAACAATTAAAAATCAGCCTATCTCATCCTTAAATTTATTCAGTATTCCGGTATCCACTGCAATCTGAGTTAGTGAATTCCACAGATTCACGACCCATTGAGAAAAGTAATTCCTCCTCATCTCTGAGTTAAACCAACCACCCCTTAAACTAAACCTATGGCCTCTCCCTTTTGAATGCTCCACAAGGGGAATGCTCCATGTCCACCTTCATTAGATCTCCTTTCATCCTCCTTCACTCTAGTGAGTATGACCCTAAACTGCTCAATCTCTCCTCATAAGAAAAACCCCACATCTCTGGAATCAATCTAATGAAGCTCCTCTGAACCGCCTACAATGCAAGTACATCCTTCCTCAAGCTAGGGGACCAAAACTGTGCACAGGTGCAGTCTCACAAATGCCCTCTTCTGTTGCAACAGCACTTCCGTATTTTTATACTCTATTCCTTTAGCAATAAATGCCAAAATTCCATTTGCCTTACTTACCTGCTGAAACTGCAGACTAACTTTCAGCGATTTATGCACTAGGACATCCAGATTTTTTTTTTTTTGCAAAAATATACTTTATTCATAAATCTTCGAAAACATTTTGAACCATTTCAAATCACCATTACAAAAATACAAACAGGTTCAACTTTTACAACATGAATCACAAGGTGTATGAGAACAAACAATGAATATTTCAATCATTGGCAGACATTTTAATCTGTACAGCCTGAGGGGCTCTTTACAGTTCCCAGCCCCCCAGTGCACTGTGGCAGAAAAGTCTTAGGCAGCGACCCTTCCCCATTGCGCCTTTGCGGCGGCTGCCCCACGCTTAACTGTGTCCCTCAGCACGTAGTCCTGGACCTTGGAATGTGCCAGTTTGCAACACTCGGTCGGGGACAACTCTTTGCGCTGAAAAACCAACAAGTTTTGGGCAGACCAAAGAGCGTCTTTCACCGAGTTGATGATCCTCCAGCTGCAGTTGATGTTTGTCTCGGTGTGTGTCCCTGGGAACAGCCCGTAGAGCACAGAGTCCTCTGTCACAGAACTGCTCGGGATGAACCTCGACAGAAACTACTGCATCTCTCTCCAGACCTTCTTCGCAAAGACACAATCTACAAGGAGGTGAACAACGGTCTCTTCCCCACCACAGCCACCTCAGGGCAACGTGCAGAGGGGGTGAGACTCCTGGTGTGTAGGAAAGATCTTACAGGGAGGGCCTTTCTCATCACCAGCCAAGCTACATCTTGGTGTTTGTTGGAAAGTTCTGGAGATGAGGCATTCTGCCAAATGACTTTGTCAGTCTGCTCAGGGAACCATCCCACAGGATCCACCCTCTCCTTTTCCCTCAGGGCCTTTAAGACATTATGTGCCGACCAGCGCCCGATGGACTTGTGGTCGAAGGTGTTTCTCTGCATAAATTTTCCCACGAGAGACAGGTGGTATGGCACGGTCCAACTACTTGAAGCGTTCTGCGGCAGCGTGGCCAGACCCATCCTTCGCAACACCGGGGACAGGTAGAACTTCAGCATGTAGTGACACTTGCTGTTTGCATACTGAGGGTCTACACACCGCTTGATGCAGCCGCACACAAAGGTGGCCATCAGTATGAGGGCGATGTTGGGCACGTTTTTTCCTCCTTTATCTAGAGGCTTGTACATCGTGTCCCTGTGGACATGATCCATTTTCGACCTCCAGATAAAGCGGAAGATGGCTCGGGAGATCGCCACCACACAGGAGTGTGGAATGGGCCAGACCTGCGCCACGTACAGCAACAGCGAGAGTGCCTCACATCTGATGACCAGTTTCTTACCCGCAATGGAGTGGGAGCGTTGCTCCCACATGCCCAGTTTCCTTTTTACCATAGACACTCGCTCCTTCCAGTTTCTAGCGCGTGCCCTGGTCCCTCCGAACCATATCCCCAGCACCTTCAGGCCATCAGCCCTGATAGTGATGGGGACAAAGGATCGGTCAGCCCATTTCCCAAAGAACATGGCCTCGCTCTACCCATGATTTACCTTGCCTCCCGAGGCCAGTTCGAACTGGTCGCAGATGTGGATAAGTCTGTGCACCGACAGTGGATCCGAGCAGAAGATGGCGACATCGTCCATGTACAGGGAGACTTTGACCTGAGTGCCTCCACTGCCTGGGATCGTCACTCCTCTTATGCCCGGATCCTTCCTGATGGACTCAGCAAAGGGTTCTATGCAACACACGAAAAGAACAGGTGAGAGAGAGCAGCCCTGCCTGACTCTAGATTTAATGACTGTCTTTAATGACCATATTGAAAATCGTGTAATATTCTTTGATAGTATTGAAACACCTCGTGATCCATGCGTAAAAGTTATACCGACTGCACTTTCTGTGATGTCGAATTAGGAGTATTTTTAAAAATTTCTTCCTGATATTTTAATAATAAAGTATATTTATATATTTTAAAAAAACTGTCCTCACTGAGGGATTTGGAAAGATATGGACCACTCGGGCTATAGGGCTCACAATGAATGTATGCATTGAATAGTAATTGTATTCTAATTGTATTGAAGCACCTCAGGTTCAAAATGATGTATGTTGATAACTCCAGTAACATTGCACAGCCTGATTGTCTATAAGGGCCATATTAAAATGAGTTTAATATTCATTAATTGTATTGAATCACCTTGTGATCCGTGTGTAAATGTTGAATCTGATTGCACTTTTTGTGATGATGATTTAGAACTGTTTTGTAATGTTCTTTCAGATATTTTATGAATAAAGTATATTTTTCAATTTCAAAAATACTATTCAGAAAACGGCCAGGACAAAGCAGACAAATCGGTCAGGGGGATACTCCCGGGTATCTGTTATTCTACATATAAATCTCCTGAACCCCTCAATTAGATTCCAGTCTGTAACTCACTCCCGGGTATCTGTTATTCTTTATATAAACCACCCCGAACCCCTCGATTATATTCCAGTCTGTAACTCACTCCAGGGTATTCGTTATTCCTTATATAAACCACCCCAAACCCCTCGATTAGATTCTGGTCTGTAACTCACTCCTGGGGATCTTTTATTCTATATATAAACCACCCCGAACCCCTTGATTAGATTCCAGTCTGTAACTTATTCCCGGGTATCTGTTATTCTTTATATAAATGACCCCGAACCCCTCGATTAGATTCTGGTCTGTAACTCACTCCTGGGTATCTGTTATTCTATATATAAACCACCCCGAACCCCTCGATTAGATTCCAGTCTGTAACTCACTCCCAGGTATCTGTTATTCTATGTAGACTGCACTGAATAAATTGAGGGACAGAGATTAGAGGAAAATATCTTTGGGGAGAGATTGAGGGCGGAAGACAGGCGTAGTGCGAGAGGTGGGGGAGAGATAGAGAGGTCGAGATAGAGTGAGACATTCGAACATAGGAATTAGGAGCAGGAGTAGGCCACTCGGCCCCTCGGAATTCAATAAGGTCATTGTTGATCTCTTTGTAGCCTCAGCTCCACATTCCACTTACCCCCGATAAACGTTTCAATACCTTGCTTGTCAACAGCCTATCTATCTCTGTATGAAAAATAAATGATATTCTAATACACTGCGTCCACTGCCTTTTGAGGAAGAGTTCCAAAGACGCACGGCCCACTGAGGGAAAAAATAAACATCCAGCAGAGGGTAGGTTACAGTGAAGGTGAGTGTGTGTAATTCAAAGAACACTCAGCAGAGGTTATGCGACAGTAAAGGTGAGTTTGTGTAATTCAGAGAACATCTAGCAGAGGGTACATAACAGTAAAGGTGAGTGTGTGTAATTGAGAGAGCATCCATTGAGAGAGCATACATTATCTTGGTAAGCCAATCCTCTATCCAAGCTAAAATATTATCCTTTAACCCGTGTGATCTTGTCTGGTGTATTAATATTTTGTGTGGCACCTTATCAAAGGCCATATGGAAGTCCATACTACATCTAAAGGATCCCATTTACCAACTTTGATTATCACATCTTCAAAGAACTCTTGCAATTTACTCAAACACGATTTACTGTTCATGAAAACATGCTGGCTCTGATGATTTGCATTTTGACTTTCCAAAAGCCCAATTACTACTTCCTTAATAATGGGTTACAGAAATTTCCCAACAGCAGACGTTAAACTAGCTGGTCTATAGTGTCCTACTTTCTGCTTACCCTCCCCCCACATTTTTGAATAACGTTGTTATTTTTAAAAAATATATTCCAATCCACTGGAATCTTTCAAGAATCCAGAGAGTTTTGGAATATTATAATTGATGCATCCAATATCTCCGCTGCCACTTCCTTTAAGAAACTGGGATGCAGGGCATCAGGATCTTGGAATGTTGCGCCCTTTAATCCCACATGATGGGATTGTTCTAAGTTCCTCCTTCTTTATACCCTCTGCCTATATGTTACTGTCCGGGTGGTGCTAGTATCCTCCACCGTCAAAACTGAAGCAAAATATTGATTCATCGTCTCTGCTGTTTCAGCGCTAACCTCAATTGACTCCACAGTTTCTTCCTCCAAGGGAACAACATTCATGTTAACCACTCTCATTCCTTTTATATACTTGTAGAGACTCTTCTAACAGTTCTTACAGTTTGCACTAGTTTTCTTTAATAATTTAACGTTGCTCTTTTTATTATATTTTTAGAAACCCTTTGTTGATTTCAAAATGTTTAATTCTTCCAGCCTGCCAAGGACCTTTAAAATTTCGTATGCCTGTTATTGAGTTTGTTGTATCTTTAATTTCCTTGCTTAGCCAAGGATGTTTTTCTTTCTTTTACCATCTTCTACCATCATTCTTCCCTTTGGAATATATTTTACCTGGGAGGAATTGAAGATCAACTTAAATGCCTGCCACTGTTCATTAACTGACCTACATTGTTGTCCCCCTGTCCAGTCCAGTGAGGCCAAATCTGCGCTCAGTTTATAAATCAACTCCAGAACAGTCGTTTTGGACTCAGGTTCCTCGCTCTCAAACTGAACTTGAAGTCCAAGCATGGTTTGATCACTCTTCCCGAAATGAACGTTTACTATGAGATCATTCATTAATCCAACCTCATTACCCAAAACAAAACCTATAATATCCTATTCCCTGATTGGTTCCACAGCATATTGTTCCACAGAACAAGCTCTAGTACACCCTCTGAACTCTCCCTCGAGGCTACCTTTGACAATTTGTTTAGCCCAGTGTATACGGAGGCTGTACAGAGAGACCAAAGTGAAATACTGACACACTCTCCAGGGATCCCCGGGAAAAAATGATTCACTCCCCAGGGCACCACTGAAATTCTGACAATCTGTACAGAGTCCTAACACACTCTGCAGGTACACTCAGAAGATCCACACATACTCCCCAGGGACAAGCCGGAGGACCTGACACACCACACAGGGAAACTCACCAAATCCCGACACAATCCCCAGGCCCCCCCGAGCAAATAACAGCACAATCCCGAGTGGCCTATAGCAAATTCCGAGCCTCTCACCTTTGGCCTGCAGCGAGCCCTGGCATATTCCACAGGAACAATAAGGAAACACGTTCAAACTCCCCAGGGAGCCCGAATACATTCCACATGAAGAGGCAGAAAATACTGCCGCACACCCATGAACCATAAGGAAATACAATCACACTCCACAGGGACCCCAATTAAATCCCAACACATTCCCCTGGGGCATGCAGGAAATACAGACACACACCAATGAACCATAAGGAAATACAATCACACTCCACAGGGATCCAAATTAAACTCCTACACACTCCCCAGGGATCTCAACAAATACTGCAAAACTCCGCAGGCACCCACAGCTTTTCCAATCACATTCCCAAGGCTCCTCCAGCAGATCCCCACATACAGCACAGGGAACTCCAGAAAATCCCGACATACTCCATCAAATTTTGATTCACTACTAAGAGGCGTGCAGCAAACCAGGAACGCACTCACCAGGAACCCCATCAAATACCTGAACACTCGTGAGGGACAAAAAGTAAATTTGGCCAGATACCTCACAGAAATTTTGCAAATGCTGACACAGTCCGCAGGGGCCCCAAATATAACCCAACACTCTTGAGAGTTTCACCAGGAATTGCAGACACAATCTGCAAATGCCCACTGTGGATCAAGGCTCACTACCCAAGGACATGCAGCAAATCTGGACACTCATCCCCAGGGAGACCAAGGAATTAGGGAGACAGTCACCAGGGGACCCAAGAAATTCAGATAAATTCGCTAGGGACACCCGTGAAACACCGGTGCATTCGTGCCAGACTGCCAGCAAATACCAAAAAATTGAACATATATTCCATTGCAAAACAGTCATGCTCCCCAGGAACTTCCAGGAGGAAATGACACACTCCCCTGGGAACCACAGGAAATTAAGGCATTTTGAATGGGACGCGCAATAAACACCGGCACACGACCCAGGGCACCAATGAAATACTGACGATCTCCCCATGGACACAAAGGAAATACTGACACATTTCCCAAAGATCCCCATTTAATACTGACACAAACCCCAGAGGACCACATGAAATACTGACACTTTTCCCACATAGCACCAGGAAACAGTAACTTAATTCCTGTCCCCCCTTCCACACAGCGAATGGTCACTGAAACCCCGTGTTGAACCCGTAAACACTTGCTTCCTACTTGAGGACCCACTGTAACTGCCCACACACACAATGATACAGACAAATTGCAAGGTGAACACTCTGAATGTTGGCATACTTCCTGGGGTCCCAAGAAAAATCAAACATACCCCTTGACACCCTACAAATACTCTCTCATAACCCTAGGAATTTTTTTTGCAAAAGCTGCCTCACGAGCCGCAACAACCTTCTACCTAATTGCACTGTAAATGAGAACACACCTTAAATGCTGGCACATTCTCTGGGAAGCCCTATCAATACTGAGACACTCATTCCTGATCCCCTATAAATAATATGGCACACCCCGTGGGTCCCCTATAAACACTGAGGCACTCCTCAAGGATCCCCAATTAATAGAGAAATACTGCCCAGAGACCCTCTATAAATATATGACACAAGCCGCAGGTATTCTCTAAAGTACCGACACAAACCCCAGAGACCCCTACAAATACAACAGACCCCCCATATAACAGCTAAAATACTGAAACACTTACAAGCCCCTGTATACTCATAATTATTTTTAGTTCAGACATTTCACATGGGTTTCGATGGCTGAGCCAGCATTTATTGCCCATCCCTAGTTGCCCTTGAGAAGGTGATGGTGAGCTGTCTTCATCAACCGCTGCAGTCCATGTAAGGTAGGGACAAGCGCGCTGCTGTTAGGGAGGTAGTTCCAATATTTTTACCAAGCCAGAGTGAAGGAATATCTGTTAAATTTCCAAGAAACAATGGCGGAGTGACTTGTGGGGTGGAACATTTCAGCTGATGGTGTTCCTATCTATCTGCTGCACATGTCCTTCTAGATAGTACTGGTTTTGCATTTGAAAGGTGCTGTCGAAAGAGTCTTGGCGAATTCCTGCAATGCATTTTGTCGATAGTACACATTGCTGCAACTGTTTTGGCGGTGGTAGAGGCAGTGAATGTTTAAGGATGTAGTGCGAAGCAAATAAATTGTTTTCCACTGGGTGGTGTCAAGCTCCTTGAGCGTTGTGAGAGCTACATTGACCCAAGCAGGTGGGGAGCATACCACCACAATCCTGACGTGCGCCATGTAAATGGAAGGCTGGCTTTCAGACAGTCAGGAGGTGAGTTGCTCGTCGCAAAGTTCCTAGCCTATGTCCACCTCTTGTAGCTACATCACTTATCTGGCTAGTCCAGTTCAGTGTTTGGTTGAAGTTAAAACCCAGAATGTTGATATTGGGCGACTCCTTGATGCTAATGCCACTGAACATCAAGAGGTGATGCTTGGATTATCTCTTGATGGACATGGTCATTGCCTGACATTTGTATGGCACTAATGTCAATTGTCAGCCCAAACCTTGTTATTCTCCAGGCCTTGCTTCATATGGACATGGTTGGCTTCAGTTTCTGAACATTAATGAACATTGTGGAATCTTGAGCAAACATCCCCAGTTCTTACCTTATGTTGGAATAATGGTTATTGAAGAAACAAATTAATTAGGTTGGGTGCAGAACACTAATATTAGGAACTACTGTGGTGATCTCCTGCACACAATGTAACTGAGCACCAGCAAACACAACGATCTTCCGTTTGACAGGCTGACTCATTGTGCTATTCACTCCGGTCTTGCTTTGACACTTTGATGATGCGTTCGGCCTTGATGTCAAGGGCATTCACTCTAAACACATTCGGGAGGTCAGCACTTTTCCCCATGTGTCAACCAAAGCTGTAATTAAGGCAAAAGCTGAATGACCCTGGTGGACACAAAACTGGATGTCAATGAGCAGTTTAATGTAAAATAAGTTTCACTTAATTGTGTTACTGATGACCCATTCAACCACTTTACTGATGATGGCGAGTAGACTGATGGGGCAGTAATCATGTCATTTTTAGTTATGTCTACTGCTGCTCCCGGCGTGAGCTTCTGCATTCCTCATTGAACCATGGTTGATCCTGATCTCACGGACCCCCTTTAAATACCAACACATTCCCCACGAATCTCCCATGAATTCTGACATACTCACCAGAGACCGCATATATATATATATATATATATATATACGGATGCACTCCCCAGAAACCCCAATTAATTGTGACACGCTCCCCGTAAACCAACTTCTAAATAGTAACATATTTACAAGAGATCCCTTATAAATGCTGACACATAATCTGGAGAAGCCCTATAAATGCTGACAATCTCCCCTGTGTTCTCTGGAAATACTAACAGACTCCGTGGACGTGCGGTATAAAAAGGTTTACACTACCAAAAGCTACGGCTTTAAAAGCTGACACACTCCCCAGGGATCCCATATAAGCACTTCCACACTCACTGGAGAGCCCCAATGAATACTGAGACATGCTCTGAAGATCCAATATAAATACTGACACATTCTCTGGGGAGTACCAATGAATGTTGACACACTCCTCCAAGGGTCCCAATAAAAACTAATACATTCCCTGAGAGCACCAATAAACACCATCACACTCACCCCAGTGATCCAGATAAATACCTACATGCTCCACAGTGAACCCCAATAAATAATGACTAAATGCCCCGTGATACCCAATAAATACTGATAATGGCCCCGGGCACCTTCTATAAATACCGACACGCTCCCTAGAGAGGCTCTATAAATACTGACACACTCCCCTGAGATGCACAATAAATACTGACACACTCCCCAGAGATCCACAATAAATACTGACACACCGCCCCATGATCCCCAATTAATACTGATACACACACCCAGATTTGCCCAATAAATACTGACAGGAACCCACCCACCCCCACCCCCACGGGATCCCAAACAAAAACTGACACTCTCCTGGGCACCCCCTATAAATACAATTGCACAGCCCAAAAACACCTTATAAACACCGACACATTGATCCGAGAGCCGCTATAAATAATGACACAATCCCCAGAGACACCCTATAAATACCGACACACTCCGCAGAGACATCCTATAAATACCGACACGCTCCCCAGAGACACCCAATAAATACCGACACACTCGCCAGAGACACCCTATAAATATAGACACACTCCTCAGAGAAACCATATAAATACTGACACACTCCCCAGAGACACCCTATAAATACAGAAACACTCCGCAGAGACACCCTATAAATACTGACACACTCCCCAGAGACACCCTATAAATACCGATACACTTCGCAGAGATTGCCTATAAATACCGACACGCTCCCCAGAGACACCCTATAAATACCGACACACTCCCCAGAGACACCCTATAAATACAGACACACTCCCCAGAGACACACTATAAATACTGACACACTCCCCAGAGACACCCTATAAATACCGACACACTCCCCAGAGACACCCTATAAATACCGACACACTCCCCAGAGACACCCTATAAATACAGACACACTCCCCAGAGACACACTATAAATACTGACACACTCCCCAGAGACACCCTATAAATACAGACACACTCCCCAGAGACACCCTATAAATACAGACACACTCGCCAGAGACACCCTATAAATACCGACACACTCCCCAGAGACACCCTATAAATACAGACACACTCCGCAGAGACACACTATAAATACTGACACACTCCCCAGAGACACCCTATAAATACCGACACACTCCCCAGAGACACCCTATAAATACAGACACACTCCGCAGAGACACCCTATAAATACCGACACACTCGCCAGAGACACCCTATAAATACAGACACATTCCGCAGAGACACCCTATAAATACTGACACACTCCCCAGAGACACCCTATAAATATGGATACACTTCGCAGAGACACCCTATAAATACTGACACACTCCCCAGAGACACCCTATAAATACCGATACACTTCGCAGAGACATCCTATAAATACCGACACGCTCCCCAGAGACACCCAATAAATACCGACACATTCGCCAGAGACACCCTATAAATACAGACACACTCCCCAGAGACACACTATAAATACTGACACACTCCCCAGAGACACCCTATAAATACCGACACACTCCCCAGAGACACCCTATAAATACCGACACACTCCCCAGAGACACCCTATAAATACAGACACACTCCCCAGAGACACACTATAAATACTGACACACTCCCCAGAGACACCCTATAAATACCGACACACTCCCCAGAGACACACTATAAATACTGACACAAACCGCAGGGACTCCCTATAAATACCGACACACTCACCAGAGACACCCTATAAATACCGACACACTCTGAAGAGACACCCTATAAATACCGACACACTCCCCAGAAACACACTATAAATACCGACACACACCCCCAGAGGCACCCTATTATTAACAACACACTCACTGGTGAGCCCCAATAAATACTGACACATTCCCCAGAGATATCCAATAAACCCTGGCGCACTCTCACGAGAACCCCTATAAATATTGACAAACACACCAGAGACACCCTATAAATAGCGGCACACTCCCCAGAGGCACCCTAATAATAACGATACACTCACACAAGAGCCCCTATAAATACTGACACACTCACCCGAGAGCCCCTATTTTTACTGACACACTCAGCCGTGAGCCGCTATAAATAACGACACACTCCCCAGAGGCACCCAATAAATCCCAGCCCACTCCCATGAGCGACCCTATGAATTGTGACAAACTTCCGCGAGATACCCTGGAAATAGCAACACACTCTCCAGAGGCACCATATTAATAATGACACACTCAGCCGTGAGCCCCTATAAATAACAGCACACTCCCCAGAAGCACCCAAACATCCCGGCCAACTCCCACGAGAGACCCTATAAATTTGACAAACTTACCCAAGACACCCTGCAACACCGACACACTCACCAGAGCCACCCTATTAACAGTGACACGCTCACCCAAGTCCCACAATAAATTCTGTCACACTCACTGGAAATTCCATTAAAAAGTCTGGCACTTTCCCTAGGCGCCATCTATAAACACTGGTGCACACACTTATAAATAATTAGACACTCCTCCTGGGCTACCCTTTAATTACTAACACACTCCTCCTTGATTCATTTAAACACTGAAACTCCGCCCGGGGCATACCTATAAATTCAGTCACACCAAACAAGTGATCCCCTTTAAATGTTGACATATTCCCAAGGGGTCAACCTGTAAATGCTGACTGTCGCGCCAGGGACGCCCAATTAATACTGGCACACATTGCATTGGTTCTCTGCAAATACTGATGCACTCACTGGGATTCTCTAAATGCTGACACACTCACTGGGGATACTCTGTAAACGCTGACACACTCCCTGGGGATAATCTGTAAATGCTGACGCACTCCCTTGGGATACTCTGTAAATAGTGATACACCCCCTGGGCATAATATATAAATACTGACACACTCACAAGAAACCCTAATAACACTGACATTCATCACAATGACCTCTTGTAAATAGTGACACATTCCCAGTGGTCACCCGGTAAAATGTGGCACATTCCCTGGCAACCTCTTAAACAGTGACAAATTGAGAAACATTGATGCATATCTGTGCAGTCACTCATTTTGTGTAAGTATTTTGAGTTCATTTCGCAAATCACAGACTCTGGAAACGTTTGAGAGTGCTGGATTCATTGTGTAACTGTCAGTCTCTGGTAGTGTGTGTCAGTTTCAGATTCATCCTGTGTATAACAGTCTCTGATACTGTTTGAGAGACTTGGATTGATTCAGCATCTGTCAAGCTCTGCTACTGTGCGAGTTTTAGATCACTTTATATCTTATTGTCTCTGTTGCTGCGTGTATGTGTTGAGTTCATTCTGCATCTGCCAGTACCTAAACCTGTGTGCGACTGGTGCATTCGTTCTGTATCCATTAGTCAGAGTGTTGGAATCATGCTGCAGGTATCAGTCCCCACTGCTGTGTGTGAGTATTGAATTCATTATAAATCTGACAATCTCTGGTACTGTGTGTGAGTGTTCGATTCATCCAGATCAATCAGCATCAGGTACATTTTATTTGACCCCACGACAGTGATTGAATTGCAATATATTTCCAACTCAGGATGATGCGTGATTTTGAAAGTGAGCTTGCAGGTGGTTGTGTTCCCATCTACCTGCTGCCCTTGTCCTTCTAAATGTTAGAGTTCATTGGTTTGGCAGGTGCCTTGGGGAAATCCTGCAATGCATCCTCTAGAAGGTGCACACAGCTGCTGCTGCGCTTCGATGCTGGTGAGAGAGTGTTTTTTTTGTGGAAAGTCTGCCTATCAAGGGATTGCATTGCCCTGGAATGTGCCAAGCTTCTTGACTGATGTGGGAGCTGCCCTTACCCAGGAAAGTGGGAAGTACTCCATGACACTCTGTACTTGTGCCTTGAAATGGTGGACAGGATTCGCAAAGTCTGGATCTGGGTTCTTTGTCACATGATACCTTGACCCTGACCTGCTATTGTAGGTACAGTTTTTAAATGGATAGTCCAAATCTGTTTCTGATCAATGGTAACTCCCAGGATATTCATGGTGCGGGATTCATTAATGGTAATGCCATTTAACAGCAAATGGATGTGAGCGGACTGCCTATTATTGAACATCGCCATTGCCTGATACTTGAGTGGCGCGAATGTTACCAGCCACTTTTGCACCAAGCCTGAATATTGTCCAGGTCATGCTGCATATTGACATGGACTGCTTCAGTATTTAAAGTGTCATGAATGGTGCTGAACGTTTTGCAATCTTCAGCGAATATCCACACTTTTGACCATATGTAGGAAGGAAGGCAAATGAAGATCAAATGAAGATGAGTGGACCAAGGAAGCTACCCTGAAGAACACTTGAATTAATGCCCTAGAACTGAGATAACTGACCACGAAAATCCAAAGCAATTTTTCTTTCTGCAATCTATGAATCCTTTCAACGGAGAAATTCCCTCTTGAATCCCATTTATTCCAGTTTCTCCACAGTATCTTGTTGCTACTCTCGGTCAAATGCGGTCATGAGTCAAGCGCGGTCACACTCACCTCATTTTGGGTGTTCAGCTCGTGTGGTCCATGTGTGATCCAAAGCAGTAATGAGGTCTGGAGTTTTGTAGCCCTGGAAGTGTCAAAACTGCGCTTCAGTGAGCAGATTATTACTGAAGAACTGTTGCTTGATAGCACTGTTGATGGCCTTTTACATTACTTTACTGATGATGGGCAGTAGACTGATGGGTCTGTAATTGGCTGGAACGGATTTCTCCTGCATTTTGTGAGAATGATATACATCAGCAACGTTTCACATAGCTGAAAGGATGCCAGTTTTGTAGTTGTAGTGGAACAGCTTTGCCAGAGCGATGGCAAGTTCTGGTGCATAAATCTTCAGTACTATTGCAGAATAGTGTCCGAGCCCATAGCCTTTGCAGTATCCAGTGCCTTCAGCCATTCCTTAATATCACCTGGAGTGTGGTGAATGGCTGAAGAATGACATCTGTGATGTTTGGATGCTCTGCAAGTGGCTGAGATGGATCATACACATGGTAAGCCTGGCTGGAAATTGTAGCAAATTATTTGGCCTTATATTTTGCACTCATGTGCTTTGCTCCTCCATAATTGAGGATGGGAACTTTTGCAGAGCCTCCCCCTCCAATGAGTTGCTGAATTGTCCAGCACCATTGATGACTGTATGTGGCATGGCTGCAGAGCTAGTTTCTTGTCCATTGCTTGTGCAATCGCTTATCGCTGTGCTGTGTATCACTTGCTTTCTTTGCTGCATTTTACCTTCGCCAGGTTGATAGGTCAATTAATGTATGCCTGATGCTGTCTCTGGCATGCCCTCCTGCACTATTCATTGAACAAGGGTTGATCACTTCGCTTGATGGAAATGGTAGATTTGGGGACATACCGAGCCATGAGGGTAAAGATTTTGTTCCGTGTACAATTCAGCTGCTGCTGATAGCTGACAGCGCTTCATGGATGCACAGCCTTGAGTTGCTACATCTGTTCAAAATCATTCCCATTTTTCACGGTTGTAGGGCCGCACAGCATGATTGTGTGTATCCTCAACATGAAGCTGTTACTCCGTCTCTACAATGACTGTAGAGGTCTAAAGCCTACAAAAACTGTCATGGACAGCTGCACCTGCAGTAGGTAGGAGCAGATGATGAGGTGAACCATGTTATACTCTCTTGTAGGCTCCCTTACCACCTGCAGAAGGCCCAGTCTAAGAGCTAAGTCCGTTAGGATTTCTCCAGCTCATTCACAAATCATGTTACCGAGACACTCATTATGCTGGGCACTGAATTCCCCCATTGAAAGCACATTCTGCGCCCTTGCCAACTTCAATAGTCCCTTCAAGTGGTGTTCAACATGGAGGGGCACAAATTCATCAGATGTGGGAGGGAGGTACGTGACAAGCAGCAGGAGGCTTCCTTGTCCATATTTAACCTGATGCAATTGGACTTCATTAGGTCGGTAGATGATGTGCCTCCCTGGGAAATTAAATCTCAAAAGTGCCTCATTCTGCCGGTGGGACAGGACATACCCAGGGATAGTGTTGTTGTTGCCTCAGACATTGTCTCTAGGTATGCTTCCGAGAGAACAGCTGTGTCAGGCTTCTGCTTGACTAGTTTCTTAGACAACTGTCCAATTTTTGTCACTAGCAGCCCACCCCCCCCACCCCGATGTTAGTAAGAAGGACGTTCCAGTGTCTAAATTACTGAGATTGCTATTGTCATTTCCCGTGCCAAACACTATGTGGGGCGCTGCATCCTGTTTCATTCCCTTTTTGTGTGCATGCGTCTACATAGCGACTTATTTATTGTTTGTGTGCATGTGTCGACATACCAACATTTATGTTGTTCGTGTGCATGTCTGTAGATAACCACTTGTTTATTGTTTGTGTGTATTTGTGTACATAACCACGTGTTCCCTGCTTGTGTGCGTGTTTGTAAATACACAATTGTTTATGGTTTTCTGTTCATTTGTGAGCAAACACATACATGATGAACAAGCAGTTCTATTCATACATGTACACAAACATTTATCAAGTCATTATGTAGATACATACAAACTAATAATAAAAATGGTTACATGTGCACATACAGACAGTTAGAACGTTGTTGAACCAGTAAATAAGCAAGTGTTTAATACCTGTGTATATGTGTGTACATAAACACCTGCATGTTGTTTGCATGTGCCATTGTGACATCTTGTTCATTGTTGATTTTGCATGACAACTTTTATATTGTTTTTCTGCGGGTGTGAACATAACGATTTGTTTAACATGTGTGTGTCTGTGTGTACGTGTGTCTGTGTGCGTGTGTCTGTGTGTGGCTATGTGTGTTTCTGTGAACATAACCACGTGTATATTTTCTTTTGTCTGTGCGTACATCATCTATTCTCCTTTGTTTGTGTGTATGCGTGTACATCGCCACATTTTTATGACAAACAAAAGCAGAAAATGCTGAAAATACTTAACAGGCCAGCAGCATCTGTGGAGAGAATCAGTGCAGACTGAACGCTTCGAGTCTGTATTACACATATTCTTAGCTAAACAGCAGTCAAAATGTGATGAAATTTAAACTCTTTAAGGGTTTTCAAACAGGTGAAGCTGGATAGAAGGTCAGTAATAGGTGGAAACAAATGCGAGATTGCCAGATATGTCATGGACAAAGGACAGAGGCTTGTCAATGATACTGTTACCCGGGTAAAGGAGGTGCTGACGGTGGCATCAAGGTTTGAAATGCAACTTAGATAATAGCAAGAAAAAGGGTAAGCCCTTGAGAAAGAACAACATGGGCAAGTGAAGGCCCATGTGGGGGAGGGGTGGGGGAAGCGTACGGTGGAGGGAAACTGGATTAAAAATAGTATAAAAGATGGTGAGAAACAATGAATTCAATGAAAACAGATAGAACTAAAAATAAGTCGATAAAATAAGAATTATAAAGTTAAATGAATGCAAATTGCAAAATGAAATGAATATTAACAAATTGGATAAAAAGTAGGGTGAGGATGGAGGACAGAGTGCATGTTCTGAAGTTGTTGATTTCAATGTTATGTCCAGAAGTTTGTTCAACGCCTAATAGGAAGATGAGGTGTTCTTCCTCCAGTTTGCATTGCACTGCATATTCTTTTCTCTGCACACGTTCTGTTAGACCTGCTGAGTTTTTCCAGCTTTTTCTGTTTTTGTTTCAGGTTGCCAGCATCACAGTATTTCGCTTTTACCACTGGTTTAATGTTTTGTGTACATTTGTACCTAACCACTTGATTATCCTTCATGTTTGTGTACTTACATAACCACATATTTATTGCTTTCAGGCCTCATAAAAATACTTATATCATTATCGGAATGTATTACATTACATTAATCGTGGGGTCTGGGTAGTCTTTGTGTGCGTGTGAGATAATGGAATTATCAAAAGTTGGCCTGGTGGCACTGGCACCTAGATGTGCTGAAACCTATTTTGGTTTTACTGTTGTCTTAATTGAGGTATAATTGTGAGTGACATTAATTAGAGTTTTTGAAAATTATTATAGTAGTTACTTGCAGACATATGTGTTGGCATTATATCTTAGCATTTGAATTTGGAAGGAATTCCCGAGGGACTGAGTTTTCCAAAGGGTGTTTGGAATGGGCTCAAATTCAATTCAAAATGAAACAGGAAACAAACATGAGCTTGATGCAGCAGGAAGGAAAAATGGACATGCATTTGATTATTTCAACGGGAAATGGGAGAAATGCAGGAAACAGGAAAGAGAGACAGACAAAAAAAATCCAACTCAAAATGCCGGCAGTTAAAAAAGATATACACGGGTAAGTGCAGAAGGATTTATTTCCACATCAGAACCCAATGGGGAAATGTTTAAATATTTACTTGATCTCCCTAATTTTGAAGAAAGAGATGATGACACATTCTTTATTTCATTTGAGTTGATGGGTAAACAGATGAAATGGCCTCAGGACCACTGTACGTTGTTTTTACAATCTACATGGGTGGGTAAAACACAATATGTTTATGTTACATTGTCAGAGGTAATGTTGCTGAACTATGAGATTCTAAAATTACTATTTTGATAGTATATGAGTTTGTTGCTGATGCATACAGGCAGGAATTATGAACATGAGGAAACAGCTTTGTCAAAAATGAGTTGAGCTTGAGCGACTGAAACAAAGTGACTGGTGGACACCGGCATTAACGATAGAGGTAACGTATTCATCTGTTAGATAAGTAATTCCTTTGGACGACGTTAAAGATTCAATTCCCTTGGTAGTGAGAGCTAATGTGGGGGAGTAGGTTAGGAACATTAAGACCAGCAGCAGAGATAATTGATCAATATCAGTTCGTTCATAGAGCTAAGCATATTTTTGTCACCCTTTCATTTTGGAGATAGGCAGAATGTCGGAAGGTGAATAGAAGATGTGCAATCAGGGAAGGGAAAGAATAGGTCGAAATATCCCAGGAAGAAGTTTTTTATGATCTTAAAATGGAAGGCACTGAGGATAGAAGTGACATATGAAAAAGGTGATGTTTGCATTTTAATAATTTTTGATACACACAGTCAGTGTGTTGGGAATTGCAGGGAACATCTGTTGGATTAAATTGGTGCAGAAATGCTCTGGAAAGAGAAGTACTGCACAAGAAGACCCAGAGGTTTGTGTACAGGTAAAGCAGGAAGAATCAGTCATTGTTAAATAATTGCCAATGTGTTCACAGTTCACCCAAAGGTGTTCTGGGGCGCAGGCTGCAGAAATGTTTAAATATGTTTTGAATGTGAAGGGGAAATCTTTAATGAGTGCAGCGTGGAGTCGGTAAAGCTGGACAAAAACAAAAATAACTGGAAAAACTGAGCAGGCCTGACAGAATCTCTGAGAGGAATACAGTTAACGTTTCAAGTCCGTATGACTCTTCATCAGAACTGAGGTAATACAGGATTGAGGTGAAACATAAGCTGGTAGAAGGGTGGGGGAAAGGTAAAGCTTATTAGAGGGCCAGTGATAGGTGGTAACAAAGAAGAGATTGCCAAAGATGTCATGGATAAAATGACAAAGGGGTGCTGACGGTGGTGATACTACCTAAGCAATGTACCAATGGGGACATCAAGGGGAGTTGGCAGGACAAGCTAGTGGCAGATAGCCCTAGTGGGGAGTGGGGGGGGGGGGAACGGAGGGAAGGGATCAGAATGGGCTAAATGGTATGATAAAGCAATAGATTAAAGCAATAGAAAGAGGCAGGAAACTAAATATATATATATATATATAAAATTATTGGAAAATGGGGTTCGGAAAGGAGGCGGGGATTGTGGAAAGAGTTTATGATCTGCAATTGTAGAACTCAAAAGTAATTCCAGAAGAACTGCAAAGTACCTTGGCAGAAGATGAAGTGCTGTTTCTCCAGCTTGCATTTAACTTAATAATACAGTTCTTATTATTTTAAGAGACACAGGGGCTGGCCAATCACTCATTTTGTGGGATAGTGATATTTCTTGTTCTGAGTGAACATGGCAAGTACCTATCACCCACACATTTGCCGACTGATAGAAACACACAAGCTGCTTGAAAACATTTGTGATGGACCTCACTTTGCTCTCCACCATTATATACTGAATCCAGCTTCTTCCCACCTTCCATCTTGTTTCCCCTTTCGCAGTAATCTCCCTCAGCAAGGTTTACCAGCAGACATCCTTTGGACCAAAGAATGGAAAAAAAGAGAGGACAATGATAAATTACTTCTGACGAAACCCATCTTGTCAAATGTCAGGCTGTGATCTGCCATGGCAGGAGGCCCAAGGTTAAGCAGATTTGTGACAAGCCGAGGTCCCAAGTGCAGCAAAACTGCACAGGAGCGACCTCAGTATAAACACGTTATGCACTTGTGGAGAGACACAAAGAAAGCTGCACATGGATGAGGATTGTCCCATCTAAATGCAAAGTTGTGATTAAACGGTATACATTCTCCTAATGAATGATTATCGCTTGGGTCCAGGAATTATTATTCGCAAAATATTAAAAGTAACCACAAGTTTATTGTGTGTGTGCAAGTGTGCAACCAGGTTTTTCTAACAGAGGCAGAGAAAAACTTGAAAAAAAAATACTCAACATGTCCAGCAGCATCTGTGAAGAGAAACAGATTTATCGTGTCGAGTATGTTTGACTCTTCTTCAGAGTTTTTTTTTATTGTCAATGTTTGTTTACAAATATTTGTGATCATGAATGCTTGATTATTGTTTTTCCTCATACGTATAAAATTAGGTGTTTATTGATTCTGTGCATGTGCTTACTTTACCATTATGTTATTATTCTCCAGACACAACAGTGAAAAATAGGAAAATTGTCCGGATCATAGCAAGCATTTGTGTAGCTCCATCAGAGAGAAAATGCAATCGTATCTGCTTTGCCTTCTGAGTAATCCCGATTCTAGACCTGCTTATTCGTCCCTAAAAATAACAAGTATGGCTGACGGCATTACGTAGTAATCACTCTCTTGTTGCTGAGTCCCATCTCCCTTATTGCGGTTATCTTGTGTATTGATCGATCACCATTCTATGGTTGCATTGTTACCTGCCATTGGGATAATATGCAAGACTTCCTGCATTTGCATGCATTGCTTCGTCATCCAGGGAATCATGAATGGTGCTGAACATTTCCCAATACTCAGCTAGAATTGCCAGTTCTGACTTTATGATTGAAGGAACGTCATTGATTAAGCAGCTGAAGCTGGTTAGGCCGAGCAAAATACCCCAAGGAACTCCTGCAGTGATGTCCTGGAGCCGCGATGACTGAACTCCAACAACTACGACCATCTTCCTTTGTGCTGCGCATGACTGCAAACAGGGGAAGTTTTTCCCGTGATTCCCATTGACTCCAATTTTGTTGGAGCTCTTGGATGCCACACTCGGTCAAATGCTTCCTTGATGTCAAGTGGTGTCACGCTCCACTCACCTCGGGATCTCAGCTATTTTGTCGATGCTTGAACCAAGGCAGGAATGAGCTCAGGAGTCGAATGAAATAAACGGAACTAAAACCATCAGTTAGGCAGCAATTAATGTTGTTTGCCATGTTCCAATGGCATTTAAGAGGCAGCCACATTGTTGTGGATTGGGAGCCACATTTTGGGAAGACCAGATAAGGAAGCCGATTTTCTTAAAGTGAGTCATTAGTGAAGCAAATTGGTTTATTTAAAAAAAAATCAGTGATAATTAAGGTAATCATCAAAATCAGGCCAAAAGCACTGTTTATCTTTTAATTCTAATTTACCATCTACTGCAGTGGGATTGGAATCCGACTTACTGATTCCTCGAGCTTGGCCTAAATAGCCAAGTGGTTATGGTACTGGGTTTGGAACCCCAAGATTGAGAGTTCAAATCTCACAATGGCAAACTATGAAACAATGTAACTTCATCTGAAACAGATGGAACCGGGTTTGTGCTCGAAAGAGTATCAAGAGTTCAAATCTCACAATGGCAAACTATGAAACAATGTAACTTCATCTGAAACAGATGGGAATGGGTTTGTACTCGAAAGAGTTACTGATTCCTCGAGCTTGGCCTAACTAGCCAAGTGGTTATGGTACTGGGTTTTAACCCCAAGATCAAAAGTTCAAATCTCACAATGGCAAACTTTGAAACAAATGTAACTTCATCTGAAAAACAGATGGAAACGGGTTTGTACTCGAATGAGTTACTGATTCCTTGAGTGAAGCTCAGCGAAAACTGGAGGAACAACACTTCGTCTCCCGACTATTCACATTATAACCTTCCGGACTGAATATTGAGCACAACAATTTTAGATCATGAATTCTCTCCTCCATCCCCACCCACTTTCCGAGCACATTTTTTTCAATAATGTATATAGATTTTTATTTTCCCACCTGTTTCCATTATTTTTAAAATGATTTTACCTCTATTGTTTTACCTCTACCTTTTAGCCTATTTTGATCCCTTCCTCCCAGCCCACCCCACCCCTACTAGGGCTATCGCTGTCTTGCTCGTCCTGCTTTCCACCCTTAATGTCACCTATGAGCACATTCCTTATTTAATACCACGACCTTCAACACCTCTTTGTCATTTTGTCTCTGACACCTTTTGGCTATCTGCGTGTCTGACTATCCAGCCATCTATCCAGCTCTACTTGTCCCAAACCCCTTAAAACAGCATATATTTCAGCTCTTTTCAATTTTTCCTTAGTTCTGCTGAAGAGTCATACAGACCCGAAACGTTAACTGTGTTCCTTTACACAGGTGCTGTCAGACCTGCTGACTTTTTCAAGGTATTTTTATTTTTGTTTTGAATTTCCAGCATCTGCAGTTTTTTTGTTTTTGTTTTTATCCTGATAACATTATCATGGATTTCTGCAATACTTGTCTAGTGAAAATGTAACTATACCAGCGTCCCTTCTTGGCTGAGGTTAGACTTATGGAGCGGTAGTTGGCTGGGCTGGATTTGTCCCACTTTTTGTGGACAGGACATACTTGGTTAGTTGACCATATTGCAGTGTAATTGCCAGTGTTATAAGCTTGCTGCTATAGCTTGGCTAGTGGTGGCAAGCACTTTAACACAGGTCTTCAGTCCTAACGCTGGAATTTGAGCAGGGCGCAACAGCTTTGCTGTTTCTAGTGCCTTCTGCCGTTTCTTAATATCACATGGAGCGAATCGAATTGGTTTAAAACTGGCACCTGCAATGCTGGGGACAGGAAGAGGAGGCTGAGATGGATTATCCACTCGGCACTTACAGCTGAAAATGTTTGCCATTCCTTCAGACTTGTCTTATGCCATGATGTGCTGGACCCCACATCATTGCAGTTGTAATATTTGTGGAACTACCCGCTCCCTGGAGATCTTAATTATTGCACCATTCACCACTGGATATGACAGGATTGCAGAGCTGAGAACTGATCCGTTGATTGTGGGATTGCTTAGCTTTGTCTACTGCTTGCTGCTCATTCAGTTTCTCATGCACATATTCCTGGCATGTAGCTTCCCCACTATGAAATCTAATTCTTAAGGATGACTGGTGCTGCTCCTAGTATGACCTTCTGAACTTCAGTTGGAAACATGCTAGATTCGCCGATGTAATTGTACTTGAGATTGTGGGAAGAGTTCACAGATTGTAGATTTTATACAATTGTGGTGCTGATGGCTCACCACCATTCTTGGTTACCCAGTTTGGAGCTGCTACATCTTTTCACTTTCCCTCTAATTAAGCAGGGGGTGGTCGGACGGAGGGGGGTCAGCGTTGGAATTCTTCAAACTGAAGTCATTACAATGATTGAAATTTAAATAATTCAAAAAATCAAATATTGTAATCACATCAACATCATCATAATCATCATCAGTTCCTCGAAAGGAGGATGACCTCTTCCAAGGTTCAGGATTTGTGTGTCCGCAGGTGCCTCTGCAGACCAATCCTGGAGCCACAAATCTTAATGCAGAGAGGACAGGAATTTCCCTGAGGAAGGGGATTTGTTGAGTCAGGGTTCTGGTCTCTCTCTGTCAGGTTTTGTCACTTCTCCACGCAGAGATTATGTGGCCAGTTTCTGACTGTGTTGCACTTTGTTGGAGGACGGAACTTCCTCTCATGCAGGGACATCATTTTACCCTCTTTTCAATATGGCCATCAGAGTAACCTTAAAACATTTTTTTTTTCTCTGCTGACAAATTGAGATCAGATATCATCCTCAATTTGTGAAAAGAGGAGCTGCTTCAGAATGTGATAGTTTGACAAGTGGACGCAGTGTCGAGGCCAGTGGAGCTGATTTTACATGGTTAGGGTTTTGATACTAGATGATATGTTCTCAGTGAGGATGCTGGGCTTTGTTCACATGTCTTCCCACTTGAATTTGAGCATCATGTGGAGAGGTCGCTGCTCAAAATTATCCAGCACTCGGATGTTTATTTGGTAGGTGACCCAAAACTCACGGGCATGTGGAAGGGATGTGATGATAACCACATTAGTGGTCTTGCTCAGGATCTCTTTTTTTCCACAAATATCTGTAAAGGAGTGGGCCCTTTACCAGAATTCTGAATTGTCATCATTTCTGCACTGTTTAAAAAGGATGATAAATAAATCAGTGTGAACCATAGATACAAATCCCTTCCATCCACTGTGCGGAAGGTTCTCACATGAATCATCCTGAACCTCCCCTACCAGTTATTGAAGACATATCTCTGGAGACGCATTGTGGATTCTGACAATCCTTGCGAAACACACACATGATCTTTGTCACTCAGCTGAGCACTCAAAAGAAGTTAATCGTTTTTTTTGTGATGTTGTTTATTGGAAAAATATTTATCAGGACACTGGCGAGAGCCCCAGATATTTTCCATCAGACCGAAGGTGGCTTCCAAATATCCTACAGATAGTCTATTCAGATTATAACAATACTGCTTTAAATTAAATATTCTCTTTATGCCTCCTTGGTCTCTTTCACCATTTACTGTAAATCTTGTTCCTGTTTCTTGTTCCACTGCAAACAGTTTATCCTTACCCACTCTAAACTCAGCATTAATTGGAGACTTATATTCAATTCACCTTTACCTTGAATGATCGCTGTAGACACTCACACTCTTTCCAATATGTAGTGGCCTGGGTTAGACACTATTTCACAGCCGAGCACTGATCAGTGATACTTGAAACTTTAACATAACTTCGTGTTTTTGTACTCTCTGCCTTAAATATAAAGTCACACACCTTCTGTGTATTTTAAGTACACCTATCAAATTGTCCTTCCAGTTATTAACAAATGTGTAGATGTCCCGCTCTGTTCCTGCACTCTGTTTAAAATTCACACATTGGGTGGATTTGCCCTCTCCTGATTCCTCTTCCCAAATCTAACCTGCACATGTCTCCTATTTAAATTTCAATTTCTCTGTTCTCTCCATTTCACCGAGCGGCGTATATTTTCCTGAGCCTTGCTATTGCTCTCATCACTGTGTACATTTCTGGCCGGCTCCCTGCCATCTTCAAATACGAATAGATTACATGAAAAAAAAATGGGCCATTCAGCCCCTCGATGCTGCTCTGCTATTGAACAAGATCATGAAGGATCTTTTTGTGTTTCAAATTCTATATTTGCCTTTACCCCCGATTGCCTTTAATTTAATTGATAACATGAATCCACGTAGCACTGCCTGAGAAATATTCACTGATCCAGCCGGTACTACCTTCTGAGGCAGAAACTTCAAAAATTGCACAGCACTGAGAGAAGATAACAAGTTCAACAGATCTGTCATAAAAGGGCAGACCATAATTCTAAAACCGTTCTCTCAAGTCCTAGAAATGATGTAATTTGTGTAGAATCCTTTGCCTTTTATCTGTATCTTAAAGAGCAGTTCACCTGATATCGATCCCTGGGTAACATCACTTTAAATTTCCCTCCAATCTGAATAACCCTCGGCTATAAATTTTCTCAGCGTTCCGTCTCTTCACCGATATAACATCGATACTGTCTCTGCCTATTTCATCCATAGGGCTCAGTTTCTATCACAACTGCATTACAGGACACACAATCACACTTTCTACAAGGACATAAGCTCAAACACACTTCCCTCATTTAAACTGTCGTTGCTAAGACAAAGGCAGACATTAAGCTTATCAGATCGGATTTCGAATTGACATTACCGTGCTTCCATTCATTTTTACACCTGATTTTCTTACAAAAGGACATGTATTTCTGTCCACGATTATGTGCTTCAGAACTGTTACCATCATCAACACTACCCTGTTTTTTTCCCTTTAATTCCAGAGCGTATCACTGCCTCCTGTCATAAAAAGGTGGCTGAGGCATTTAGAAACCTCCGGTCCGCTGGCACCACTCCCAATTCCAAGGAGGGGCCCGAGCGTTCGCTATTTCCCCCATTCATCCCTTCAGTGACCCTCATATATCCCACACAGACCGGATAAATTTTCTACTTTATGGTGATATAAAAATATGGGATTGTAAAGAGTTAACATAACATGTTTGTTCAGTGACGGTAATCAATGTCACTCATCATGGATCATAATTGTGCCACTGGAGGCTTTGACTCTTCTATTAATAAGGGACTCCTTTCAACGTGTTATCACATAGTGTCAGTGGGAGCATCCCATCCGACACCGACAGGGATCAGCGGCTCCAGAGGTAGGGAGAGAAGTGATCAGAGCCTGAGAAAAATAGAGTGGAATATTGCAACAATGGATCAGAACCTGAGCACAATAGAGTGGAATGTTACCACAATGGATGGGAATCTGAGAGCAATAGACTGGAACGTTACAACAATGGCTCAGAATCTCAGAGCAATAGATTGGAATGTTAATGGAATGAGTAGTTTATCCATGTTGTTGTACACCCTTTCCACACAACACTGGATGTCTTTAGCTTTGCGCATCTATTTCATACTTCAGGTTATTCAGTTAGTTTATTATCCCATCCCGGCTATTGTTGGTGTCCCTTGTAAGTCTCTCTGTCCAGTTATTTATATTATAAAACATATTTAACTTCATTGCTGTTCTCGCTGTTCGAACTTTGAGAAGATGGAATCTCTTGTCTACACTTTTTCTCAGAAATGCCGCTCCCGATCTGCTGAAGCACCTTGCCCCCTGGCCAATATCTGTGGTAGAATGAGGCTGTTCACACCATGTGCGATCCATTTGACCCTGAGCTGACTGCTGACCCCCTATGTTCTCTATTCCAAATCTTGCATGCTTCTAAAATATCACTCATGAACACCCCGCCCCAGGCCATCTGATGAATAAACCCTCACTTGTGCTTCAGCCCAGACTCACCTATCGCTGCATGCATATGTTATCGTGGTCAGTTTCTCAATTACCAAACTTCAGAAACCTCAACTTTTCCCAAGCTGTCCTGCCCATATTCTAACTCGCAACAAATCCCGTTCAGCCATCATCACTGTTCTCAATGACTGGCATAGTTTCCTTATCTGGTAACACCTCATTTTTATGATTATCACCCTTATGATTTGGTCCCTCCACGGACTCAATCCTGCGATTCATTCTAAACCCTCTGTCATTTTCATTTATTCCTGCAAATTGTTCTGCTTTAAGTGTTTATGCAGTTTAATTTTAAAGTCAATGTGTTTTGCTCAATATACCCCTGCGCATATGAATCTGGTTTTTGTAGCGGGTTATTGTCACTGATGCCTCAGTTACGATGCTAAAACCATGAAATGGAGTGGGCCACGCTGTTGTTAATTTTCCAGCATCTCCTACCTTGTAATCTATGTCGGACAGGCAGTTTCTGCAGCTTTGACAGATGTCTTTCTAACTTGATGAGTGTCTCTCCATTGGACGGCTATGTTAGTCGGTCTCAACTGAATAAATATTCAGCAGCACGAGGAACCCCGCCCCCGACCCCTTTGGCGCCGTTTAAAAGGACAAGTCATATAACTTGCAGTTGAGGGGCTCTGACTGACCTATATAATTGGAAAGTTAGTGGTGTTGCTGCGGGTGTTTTTTTTTTCTGGAGCTGTTGTGAGCTGCTGCATACATTCAGGGTGGATAGATGATTTGGTGACCCAGCTCCGTATAAGGTATGCAATCTATATTTACAGAGCATTGGTGACTTAAACATGATCAACATTTGGTGCAGAGAATGCAGAGAGGTGAGGCTCTGTAAAGAGGGAGGACGAGGGAGCTTTGACCTACCTATCCGTATTTTCAATGAAGACTTTACCAAACTACACCTAAACAAGGATAAGTACGTGAGCCGTCTCTCATTCAAGAAGGGGTGGCCACAGAGCTCTGTCACCTCCGTCTGTACGACTTGCAGCCTCACACAAGCGTGAAGACGGTGATGTTAGTGCCATTTAAGTTCAGATTTCCATTGAAATTCTATGGATTTGGAACTTTGCAGACAGGAGGGGATTACATATCCATCAACTACAAGCATGTTGACCGTCGATGTATCCACTAAGTAATGGAGACCATCTATGCTGGGTGAGATGAATACATCGTTTAGTCCCTTTGTAGAGAGAAGCATGAGTAAAGGTCTCATTTTTCTCCCAGGACAAAGGGATGCCTGATGGTGCACATGGCTCCACTAAGCTCACATGTCAACGTTCCCCTAATTGAAATAACCTTCAATTCGTTTTTTTTTCTCGCAAATATAATTCTTTCATGGATGTGGGCAGCACTGTCTAGTTGCCCTTCTGAAGTTAGTGGTGGAGTTGCCATAATGTACAGCTGCTATGTGACGATGCACTGTACATCAGTTTGGTGAATGTTCACCATTCCGGCAGCAGCTGTGATACTAACATTCTGAACATGGCATCCAATCTTACAATCTTCGAACCTCTTTCAGAACCAGGTGTTGGTCTCTTGGAGATCGAGATTTCTCCCTCAACACATGCCTTTAAAAACACTCAAAACTCCATAACCGCCAAACGACCACGTGAAAACAACACGAGGATACAGAGAGCAATGGAGCCAACAGAAACATCTTGGAGCAGACCATGGGTGTGACGAAGCAACGCTTCTGATTCCTGAAACTCTCGGAATAAACAGTCCACTACACGCTGGAGCAGCTGTCTAAGTTCATGGTGTTCTGCTACAGCCTTCATGCAGTTAACAAGTAGAGACAGATAAGGAAGCCCTCAATTGCTTTATGCAGTGATGCACTGCAGACCGATTGTTCTCGCTTAAGTCTGCACTGGCCAACTGACAAGTGCCTGTGCAAAAGAGTTGTGGTGATTGTCACATTCACTCCACTGGCAGGACAATTCCTCCCCTAGAATTCAGCTGCAAGTCCTCCTGCATCATGCTCTACGCATTTGTTGGGTTAGGAATGAGTTTCAGCTTTAAATTTTAGGTTTGATTTGTATTTCTTTATCTGTGTTAAGAAAATGTCAAGTTGAGTTTTAGTTTCACTTTATAAATGTCTGCATAACTAATACTGTTTCACGATTCTGAGAAGTTAAAGCAAACAATAGCAGTAAAGAACGGTACTGTTGCCTGGCAACCGGGATTCAGATAGGCAGCCCAAGTCCACATCCGCCCCTCACCTCCCATCCCACCCACCGGAAATGATATCCAGCAGGTTGAGTTGAATTTGAAGACAGCTGCCAATGGAGACTGCATTCAAGGGAGAGGGAACTGCTAAGGGTATAATTTTCCCAAAATAACCAATAGGCTCCAAAGCATAAATGGTGAGGCAGAATACGACAAATTCTGAAGAATACCTTCTGGTCAAAGGAAGTATAAGATACCTGGAAAATGTATGCAAAGTGATTTTTTCAATAAGGAGCAGAGTGCAAGGCAAATCTAAATGTTTTTAAAAATCTGCAGGAAACAGATTTAATGTGATATAAAGGCTTGTTACAAGACAGAGGCTCCAAATAAACAACTGAATGCCTGTAACACATGTCTATGTGAATGTGAACGAGAGCTATTATTGATAGCTCAATCGGTGAGGAAGAGTGCATAGAAGACAACTTGAATGGATATGATGAAGCAAGGAAGAGGAACATTGGAAGGAGAGCACAAAACCCTGGAGGTGAATCCTTGAGTAGGGTGTCTGAGAGAAAGTGTCAGTGTGGTAGACGATTCTACAGAGGGCTGTTGGAGAGCGGATGATATAAATCCTTGTGCAAAAGATGGAATTCAGTGAGAGCGTTTGGCACAGGGTGGGCCAAGCGACTAGAAGCATTTGAGAACAGATGCCTTTGAGTTGTATTTTTCCCTTGCATTCAGTGTGGTGTATCTGAATACAGGTCTCCCCTTGGTTTATGTGGACTGTGTACTTAATGTGAAGAGTATAATACAGCCTTTGTAATTTGTGTAATCCTTACAAACCTATCTATCTATCAAACTAGCTATCTACGTATCTATCAATTTATCTATGTATCTAGATATCCACCCTGGGATCCCACTTGCCTTGTTGCAACATCAGCTGGGATGATGTCAGTATCATCACCATCATGAGAGCACAGTCAATGCCACCAGGAATCCAGAGGTCTCTTCCGGAGGAGGACGAGGCAGGGATGATAGATTATGCGCACCCTAGACCCAGACAGGCTGTCGGAGAGTGCTTAATAAGACTCTGATTCCCATTGGACAAGTTCCCTATCCCACCATTTTCCATTGTTAAAACCTTCTGAAACACCCCAACACAGCTTCCCATTGGTTACCATTCTGTAATATAAATTAGTAACACAAACGTGCGTATTGACATCTTTATCCAGCAACACTTCCAATTATACAAACAGAACTCAACCATTCATACTTCAGAGTTGCATTTGTGACTGTACTGTAATTCCCATCGATTTACCCAATGCTCCTACACAGTGCTTTTCTAGTGCTGGAAGCATGGCTGTGGGAATGCTGCTGATTTTCAGTAGGGGTTCGCTGCATATAGACTCGCTGGACTGCCTTAAGCAGCTGTGGTGCTTGAGTGCTTATATTGGGGATGCAGATCTTCAACATGGGTAGCAGCAGTCTGGCTGATCTGGCTGACAGCAAGGACACTGGCTGAGTGGCATTGAAAGTAGAGCAATTGCTCTCAAACGGAGAGAGGAAAGCAGGTTAGTGCTCCATGGAGACACTGTAATTCCCATGGGCTGGAACCTCAGTGATCATAGTTATCAGCTGAAGCACAGATTGCGGCACTGCTGAGCGAATCTGCATGTCCCTTTGAGCACTGAGATGCATAAACATGATGACAGCAGCCTGAGCCTGCATGGCATCAAGCATGGATCTTGAAAGAGCAGCCTGAGCTCCCACTGCGGTGATCAGATTTTGGAAAGTTTCAGCCTGTACTGCAGTGGAATGTGATTCAATATGCACCAGATACAGTATCACAGCTGGGTCCGCTAGTGGTGTCATGTAATTAGTTTCCACTTACACATGGCCCAACAAAGTTCCCATCTGTGTCCCCTGTAACTGAACCCGTTTGTGATCACACCATCCGTTGAGCATGCGTGGGAGTTATAATTTCCACCTGGCCTGTCTGCAGCCAATTGTTGCTCAGTGATACACCACATTCATTTTCCAACTCTGTCCATCTCTATTTTACATACAGTGCAAATATTTGTGCTGGTAGCTGTGAGTGTCCGATCTAGCAAAGGCTTTTATCTTCAGTGTTGTCATGTTTCTCTCTCTCCTGTCTTTCCCATCCTTCCTTATTTCATTATCCCTCACCCACCCTCTCTCTTTCTCACCCCAACTCTCACCCTCACCCCCACCCCCTCCATTCATCTAAGTGAGGATCAGTTCTTTTTTGGCTGTCATTGCCCTGTTTGAAATCAGAATTGGGGGATTGGGGTGAGTGGTTGTGGGTGGGATGAAAAGGAAGATGTCCATCATCCCACCATGATGCTTGGGCATCATCGCAGGCAGCAGGATGACGGTAAGCCGGGCGTTCAGAAATGACATGCGGCAGGCACAGTGCATCTTCCCGAATACTTGCAGTGTTATCTAATGCTACAGTTTCTGTCAAGGCGCTCCAATGATACAAATAACCACCTCCACCCTCAAGCACAGGGGATGAAGATTTCCCTGCTCCCCTCTGCTCCTCTGCCTCTCCCTGTGTTTAATTTGTCACATTGCCCTGTCAACGAGAGGGGGCAGATTGTGTTGTACTGCTTTGGGTGATGTACCTACCGTAACTGAATAGCTGCGGTTACGTTGAGACAGTGATTGGTGTATGTGAGGCTGTTACCAATGGAACGTGTGTGAGAGTGAGGTGCTGATTGAGTATATTAGGCATCCTGATTATTAGTGATTGTCTTTTTGTTGAGTGAAGGGGAGCTGTCTGGGCACATTGAGCTCCTGGCACTGCTGCGAGATACTCGGGGTCACAAGTCTTACATTGACCCCCTTCTCACGTGTTCCCATCCCCTTCAGTGGGTGTTCCTTTTCAGACTGCCGCCCACTTTACCAACGGAAACATGTACCATACACCCTTGTAAAATTTCCTCTGCATATATATTCCATAAACTTTTATGAATCATCATAAATCTGTGATTTCCTGTAGCTGAAATTTCAGCTACTTGAACAAGTTTCACCTTAATCACTTTTATAAAAACATTCATGAATTTGAAATCAAGATTTAATCTCCCCTTACGTTTATCTTCTCCACAGTGACAGTCTCAGCATTCGCAATCTCTCCCGATTTTGAGAATCATTCAAAAAAATTCACGTCTGAATGTTCACCACGTATTCCATTCTTCCAATGTTTGATGATCTGAATTGGACAAAATGCTCAAACCAGGGTCTAACTATTGCTGTTTATATATTTAAGAATTCTACCTGCAATTATTTTCATGTATGTCTGTTTTTAAGGCCAAGACGCTGCGGTATTTAAGTTCTTATCTGCTTTCTGAGCTTGTCCTTTCGCATTCCAGGATTTTATCTGTGCTCCCAAGGCTGGGATTTCATGTGCTTCTCGAGACAGGGACTTGGCCCGGAATCACCACAGCTTAGACTTTTTTTTATCTTTTATTTTTGTTTCCGCTGCGAATGTGGATGTTCCATTGATAATTGAGCCACGGGACTTTCAGAGCTTGCAGAAAGAGTTCTAATTCTCTGCTGTAGGGGGATGTAAGGACACCACAGAGTCAGTTGAGGCCACTCCAGCCACATAGCTGCCAGTAACAGGTGTCACTTCTGCGTTAAATCCTGCGACAGTCAGCTAATGCTTTACAATTGGCTCTTTGCTCATCGTTTGGCATCAGATCAGCTCCCAGCCAGAGAGTCTCAGGAGCAGCAGCGGCATGAAGAACATCGTGTAGCAGCTGGCGACGTCCGTAGGTCGTGGGAAGTTCAACGCTGTGTGACTGCAAGAATGAGGCATCGCAGATTCAGGCAGTACCCACTGAACAGTGTGCAAGAGAGAAAAGGTCAATGTCCTAGACATGAGAGAGACAATGCAGGAGGAGGTTGCGATTGTTCATGGAGGTTGTGCCAGAAATGTATCTGCTTCTCGACAAATACCTACAGGAAACCTCACTCCAGAGACACGCGCTGTTGGTGACACTGAAGCATTCTGTGGCTCTTAATATGTTCACAACTGTTAGTTCCAAGTCCCATGACTGATTTGTGTGGTGTAGACAATGAGGTGTACACAGGGGTATCCACACTGTGAGCAATTCACTTTTCTCCAACGAGGGCCACTTCATCTCTGACGGCACTGAAATAGCATCTCAGGCACGCAGCCTGCCAGGATTCGCCTCCATTGCTAGTTTTTCACAGGAACAGGATGTCGTTGACTGCCCGCACGTTTCGATAAGGATCCCACACAGAATGTGGGTGAAACATAAAAATAAATGACACCCACTCTCTGAATGTACAGTTGCTGAGTGACAATCACAATGTCAAACTGTTTCTAACTTGGCAAATGGCTATTATGCACGTGCCAGAGGAACAAATAACTTAAACATTGCACCTTGGTTAGCAGTCAAGAGCTAAAGTCAACCACAGTGCTAGTATATTAAAACTTTTCAAGTGTTTACCATTATATACTGCGCAGTCCTGGACCTTGGAAAGTGACAGTCGGAAGCACTCAGTCATTGACAATGCCTCCGTTGAGAAAAAAACTGAATAGGTGGATCTGCAGCAGCTGTTGATATTTATCTCTGTGTGTGACCTAGATTAAAAAGAAAAACACAGCAACCCTCTCCAGAACTTGGTTGTAATGGGAAAATCCAGAAGGCAGTGGTCCACAATGTCTTCCCCATCAAGGCCAAGGCAGGGAACATAGTTTCTGTATTTCTGTAGAAGCAGCAATTGAATGACGGGCAGGGCCTTTGTTACCAACAGACATACCATGTCTTGCTGCCTGTGATGAGGAATTATGTCAACCGGCTTTGGTAGTCAGATGAGCGCATCATCCAACAAGGTCGACAATCAACGTTCCCCACAGGGCCGCAATGAAGTTACGTGCAGACCATTTCCGGATGGGCCTGTGGTCAAATCCGTTTCTTTGAAGAAGTATTTCTGTGGGGGATAGGGGATAAGACACGATGCAACTCTCAGTAGCAGCAACGTGGTCAGGCCCATCCTTGGCAACACAAGGTGTAGGGGGAAAAGTTAGGGCATTTAAAATTAAACCTGAATTCAGGACATTTGGGCTCAGATGGGGAAAACAGGATGCTATGCTGTATAGAGATCAGTTCATCCAGTGTCACTGCAGATGATTATTGCATTGCAAGAGAGTCACCCAAGATATGGAAGGGGGAAGAGGAAATTCTAATCACCATAGATAAGGTATGGCATCGATTTTCTATCTGAATGACATGTCACATATGAACAAGTTTTACTGGGTGCCGCACACAGTCTGTCAGTGAAAAGTGATAACCGTGGAGCCATATGTTGGTCAGACTGTGTAACGATAGCTGATATCCTTCCCTGCGGGATGCTTCGAATGGTGGGGAAGATTAGTGAGCAAAGAAAGCTCAGCTGCTGATATCTCCTGCTGTAAACTGGTACCGTGTTCATCACGCAGTGCTACCCATCCTGACTCCACACTTGTACCCAGTGGATTGCGAGTCTCTGGCCTGGTTCATACTGAGTGCGAAAATGCCAATGACGCTTCCTCAGACACGTCCATCTCCTCTTCATGTCCGAGTCTTGACTGGTCTCCGGACAGTATGGCAGCTGCTCCAAGATCTGTCGGAGAATCACAAGGCAGTCAGGAAATGAGGACGTGAAGAGAATTCACTTTCTTAGTCACCTTCTTCCAAAGCTATCATGGTGCTCAGTTGCTGCTTTACACTGTCTGCCTGGCTAAATACTCTTGTAGCTTGGAGGTACACATTAGCATACAGAACTGAACTGCAAATTCCAAATCCCATCGATCCTTAAACCCTGACCCCCATGTCAACTGCATCATCATCAGAGGCTATTGAACCTTGGACGGGGGACTCGCTCTAACGTACAACATTCTGTGGATGGTATTCTGCCTCCACCACAGGTCCAATAACATGGTGGTTTGGTGTCCCACATCCATAAATCTATAGTTATATGGCATTGTGTTCCCTCGACCACATCAAAAACAGGAGGGGAAGGGCAATGTGGTGTCTCATCGATTCACCGTGACTGGAGATTCCTCAAAGAGAGCTACAGTTCTTTCTCCGCATTACCATGCTTTCCCATTGGAATTGCTTCCTTCACCTTGATCATGATTGCAGAGTCCTGCAGCGCTGCTGAGCATCATATACCCTGTGCCCACCCGAGGTCTGACATGCGGTATGCAGGGATGCCAGGTCCATGCCCATAACGTAAATCCCCCTCAACTTTGCAGAATGCAGAAGGTCATTGAGGCACATTTGAGATTTTGACCAGATCCGCTTTGGAGCTGATGAACTCCAATATCATTCCTAAACATTTTGTGTTTGGAGGGAACCTAGTTCCTTCAGAGAACAGGAAGCCATCTGTGTGTTTACCTCTGTCAGCAGGATGTAAGGGCCGTGCTCCATGCAACGGGGTGCTGCTGTCTCCCAGGACTCCAAAGTGAACCTGGATCCTTCAGGGAACAGGATATCCCTGTGTGTGTCTACCACTGTCAGGAGGGTGTCTCAGTAGCCCTCAAATCCCTGATGACTTCCAGGACCCACAAAGGCTGCAGTGATGGCTCCCCAGGCAGAAGGGCTACCCACAGAGGACATGGCTGATTGTACCTGTGCGTGTGAACTCAGACTGCAGCAGAGGGAAATTATATTGAAGCTTTTGCTGCAGCTCGTACCTTATTGGTGCAAACATAAGGATTTTGAAAATGTGGTTCCTGGGACTGGACCTGCCTGCTGGAGATCTGCAATATAGTCCACAGAAGGTGTGATGCACTACTGTCCTCTGCTTTCCCCTTTATAACATGGTGCTGCTCCGGGCAGAATAGCAGACTGAGGAGGAGATGGAGGATCTGGGCATCTCCTCTGATGAGAAGAACATAGAAGGGAATGTGGCTGAGGAGATGTTGGAAGGTGATCAAGACGACAATGAGGCAATCGCATTGGCCAGAGGATGCTGGCACACTAGGGGCGCTCTAATAGCTGCTTGGTTTGTGGAGGATGGTGCCAACATGCAGAGAGGCAACACGATAGAACCACACATTGCATCTGTGAACGTTTGATTCCTTTCTGGCTGATGGCAGCACATATACCCACTGTTGGAATGTCCTTCTCGTGGATGTACAGTGAAGGCCACACTAGTCACTCGTTTCTTGGAGGATGATGATCACATGCATTGAGGGCACTCCATAGATCCTCACATCTCCCCTCTGAATGACTGTCTCTTGCCTCGCTGAGGGCACCTCACTTGTGCTCTTGGTTCAGGGTCATATCATAGAAATGCAGCCATGGAACATTTATGCAACTGCTTCTTTGTCAGCCTTCAGCACCTGACCCTGTCAGGAGCACAGCGTCACCGGCCATAGATGCTGATGAGATGGGGGCCAGCACCAGCATAAAGTCCCTGAGAGCACACAGAGAGAATGAAGGATCTCTGTGACGCCTGGCCATGACAATCTGGCCGCAATCACAAACACAGTCAAGGGGAAAGCATCAATGATGTGTCTACCATGAGTGAAGCTGGACCATCACTTTGGCCTGAAGGCTGCTCAAAGCACAGGGAAGAAGCCCTGGTCTGATACACCAGCCTTTACCTTGAGCACAAATTAACGTCTCAATTCTGAGTGACACCAACATGGCTCATCCTTACAAGGAGATATCGGAAAGACATATTCAGGGGAGCTAATTTAAACTGGCAAGGTAGAAATCATTAACCAGCTTGCCCAGGATGTGCAACTGCCTAAATAGCCAAGTGGTTATGGTACTGGGTTTATAACCCCAAGATCAAGAGTTCAAATCTCACAATGGCAAAACTATGAAAAAATGTAACTTCATCTGAGACAGATGGAAATGGGTTTGTGCTCGAAAGAGTATCAAGAGTTCAAATCTCACACTGGCAAACTATGAAACAATGTAACTTCATCTGAAAAAGATGGAAACGGGTTTCTACTCGAAAAAGTTACATCTTCCTAATGCTTGGCCTAAATAGCCAAGTGGTTATGGTACTGGGTTTGTAACCCCAAGATCAAGAGTGCTAATCTCACAATGGCAAACTATGAAACAATGTAACTTCATCTGAAACAGATGGAAACGGGTTTGTACTCGAAAGAGTTACAATGAAACGGGATGTTGTTGTTGCCCTACTTATAAGGCTTGGCCTGAATAGCCAAGTGGTTATGGTACTAGGTTTGTAACCCCAAGATCAAGAGTTCAAATCTCACAAGGGCAAACTATGAAACAATATAACTTCATCTGTATAAACAGATGGAAACATGTTTGTACTCGAAAGAGTTACATTGTAATTGTCACTCAACAAGATGAAAAGCTTGGCCTAAATATCCAAGTGGTTATGGTACTGGGTTTGTAACCCCAAGATCAAGAGTTCAAATCTCGCAGTGCTAAACTATGAAGCAACGTAACTTCATCTGAAACAGATGGAAACTGGTTTGTACTCGAAAGAGTTACATCTCCCTAACTCTGCTGTAATGTCTTGGTGGGCACCGAAATCCTGAATGAAGGAGAAAACAGCTTGCTAGTGGTGATGTGCACCTCCCTTTGTCAGCACGCGTGGTATTCTGTGTGATTGTGTTGAAGTGAACATATGCCACTGTGTGTGCCTGTATGAATGACTATCTCTGTGTGTGTATGTGTCTGAGTGTCCGTGTGTATGCTATTCTGTGCACTGTGAGAGTGAATGTCTGCTTCTTTGTTCGTCTGCACAAATGATTGTGTTTGTGTGAGTATGTGTATGTGTGTCTATTCGTCTCTGTGTGTTTATCTATGTGCATGTGTGTGTGGTCTCGTGTTAGCATGTGCATGAACGTTTGTGCATGTTTGCATTTTGTGTGCGTGTGTATGCGTGTATGTGTGCCAGTGCATTTGAATATATGTGTGTGCACGTATGTACCTGTGTGAGTTTTCATCCATGTGCTATACTGAGGTGTGTGTGAGAGTGAATTTGTGCTGCTCTGGTGGTGTCTGTGTGAATGATGTGCTTGTGTATGTGTGTACATGTGTGTATGTGCCTGTGTGCCTGTGTGTTTGTCATTGACTATGTGTGTGCATGTGTGAGTCTATGCATGTGTGTATTTGTATGTGTATTTGTCTGTGTGTGTGTGTATGCCTATGTGCAATTGCCTGCATGTATTTGCCTATTTGAGCATGTATATGTGGTTGTGCCTGACAGTGAGGGAGAGAGAGAGAGAGAGAGAGAGAGAGAGAGTGAGAGAGGGGGAGAGAGAGAGAGAGAGTCTGCGACAGTTTGTGCTTGAGTTTCAGTGCCTGTGTCAGAATCTGCCTATGTGCAAGAAATGGTGAATAAGAAAGGAAGTCAGAGTGTTTGAGTCTATGCGCCTTCCTTTGACAAAGTGTATATGAATGCATATGAGAGAGTGCATGGAAGTGCACGTGTTTCAGTTTGTGTGAGCATATGTGTGTGTAGGTGTGTTTGTGTGTGTGCATGTGGGTGTGGGTCAGCCTGTGGGTATGTTTGTGGTACATGTCAATAGAGGAGATTGTGTCACCCTTTGTCTGCCCTTGTGATATTCTGTGTGACTGTTTGGAAGCGAACATGTGCAATGATGTGTGCCTGTATGAATGACTGCCTGTGTGTGTGATTTTGTGTGTGTGTGTGTGTGTGTGTGTGTGTGTGTGTGTGTGTGTGTGTGTGTGTGTGTATGTTTGTCCGTGTGTCTATGCATATGGTATTCTGTGCAGTGTGCAAGAGCGAATCTGTTCTTCTATGTGTGTCTGTGCAAATGATTGTGTTTGTGCGAGCGTGTGCATACCTGTCTGTTTGTGTGTGTGTGTGTGTGTGTGTGTGTGTGTTTGTGTGTGTGTGTATTTTAGTGTGTGCATTTTAGTGTGTGCATGTGTGTGTGTGTGTGCATGTGTGTGTTTTGTATGTACGTGTGTGTTTGTATGTGCGTGTGCACATTTCTACATATGTGTGTTTATGTGTGTATGTGTGTGTGCGTGTGTGAGTTTTCATCCATATGCTATTCTGAGGGATGTGTGAGAGTGAATTTGTGCTGCTCTGTTGGCATCTGTGTGAATGTGTTTTTGTCTGTGTGCATGTGTGTTTGTCCGTGTGTGTGTGTGATCATGTGTGAGTATATATATATGTGTTTTTGTAAGTGCATTTGTGTGTATGCGTCTATTTGCCTGTATGCATATGCTTGTATGTGTTTGCCTCTTTGAGAGTGTATAAATGTTTGTGCCTGACAGAGAGAGAGAGAGAGAGAGAGTGTCTGTGACAGTCTGCGCTTGAGTGTCAGTGTGTGTTTCGAATCTGCCTGTGTGTGTTCATGCAATGGCGAGTAAGACAGGACGACAGAATAATTGAATGTATGTGCCTGTCTATATTTGACAATCTGTGTATGTATACATGCAAATGCTGTGCCCCTGCATATGTGAGAGTGAATATGAGTGCACATGTTTCTGTTTGTGTGAAGTATTTGTGTGTGGGTGTGCGCATCTGTGTGCTGTGGCTTTGTGTGTGTGTGCGTGTGTCTGTGTGTTTGTGTGTGTTTGTGTGCATGTCGATGTAAGAGAGAGTATTTGTGTGTGTGTATGGGTGTGCTTGTGTGTTCATGTGTGCCTGTGTTTGTTTGAATGTGTGTTTCTCTGAGCATGTGTGTATCCATGTTCGACAGTGCACCTGCAAGAACATGTGAGTTGATGTTTGTATGAATGTAAGCGTGTGACCTTGACTTCTTATATATTTGTATGTGTGTGTGCGGTTGAATGTGTGTGTGTGTGTGTGTGTGTTTGTGACTGTGAGTGAGTATGTTTGTGTGTGCTTGTATGTTTGTGTGTGTCTCTGTGTTTGTGTCCCTGTGTCTGCACTTCTGCTACTCCAATTCAGTGTTAGGGAAAACAAGGTTTAATGAGAGGGCGGAATTGTAACAAACCATTATTAGTAGGGGAAATGCTAAACAATAACAAAAATATCTGGAAAAATTCAGCAGGTCTAGCAGCATCTGTGGAGAGGAGCACAGTTAACGTTTCGAGTCTGACAGGACTAAGTAAAAACAGAACAGAGCTGAAATATAAGCTACTTTAAGGGGGGGGGGGGGGGGGGACAAGTTGAGCTGAATAGAGGGCCAGTGATAGGTGGAGATAAACAAAAGATATTACAGACAAAAGGACAAAGAGGTGCTAAAGATGGTGATATTATCAAAGGAATGTGCTAAATTAGGTTAGAAAGCAGGACGAGCAAGGTACAGATAGCCCTAGTGGGGGTGGGATGGTGTGAATGAATCAAAAAAGGCTAAAAGGTAGAGATAAAACAATGGATGGAAATACATTTGAAAATAATGGAAGTAGGTGGGTAAAGAAAAATCTATATAAATTATTGAAAGAAAAGTGGGTGGGGGTGAAATCGTGCCCCCGCCCTCATGCCCTCTCCTCCATCTCAGAAACATGATAGGGTCCACCTTGTTCACATTTATCACCCCACCAGCCTCCGCATTCAAAGGATCATCCTCCGCCAATTCCGCCAACTCCAGCATGATGCCACCACCAAACGCATGTTCCCTTCACCACCCCCCCTCCTCCCGGTGGCATTCCGCAGGAATTTTTCCCTCCGGGACACCCCGGTCCACTCCATCATCACCCTCTACACCTCAACCCCCTCCTATGGCACCAGCCAGTGCAAGTGCAGAAGGTGCAACACCTGTCCCTTTACTTCCCCTCTCCCCACTGTCCATGGGCCCAAACACTCCTTTCAAATGAAGTAACATTTCACTTGCACTTCCCTCACTTTAGTCTACTACATTTGTTGCTCCCCATGTGATTTCCTCTACGTTGGAGAGACCAAACACAGACTGGATGACCTCTTTGCAGAACACCTTTGGTCTGTCCGCAAGCATTACCCAGACCTCCCTGTCGCTTGCCATTTCAACACTCCACCGTGCTCTCATGCCCACAAGTCCGTCCTTGGCCTGCTGCATTGTTCAATTGAAGCTCAACACAAACTGGGGGGACAACACCTCATCTTCCGACTAGGCACTTTACAGACTTCCAGACTGAATATTGAATTCAACAATTTTAGATCATGAACTCTCTCCTCCATCGCCACCCACATTCCGAATTCCTACCCCCGTTTTTTCCAATAATTTATAGAGATTTTTCTTTTCCCACCTATTTCCATTATTTTAAAAAGCATTTCCATCCATTGTTTTATCTCTACCTTTTAGCCTTTTTCGGTTCCTTCACCCCATTCCCACTAGGGCTATCTGTAACTTGCTCATCCTGATTTCTACCCTTAATTAGCACATTCCTCAGATAATATCACCACCTTCAACACCTCTTTGCCCTTTTGTCTGTGACATCTTTGGTTATCTCTACTTATCACTGGTCTCTATCCAGCTCTATTTGTCCCACCATCATCCCCCCTCCCCCCACCCCCAAACTAGCTTATATTTCACATCTATTCTATTTTTATTTAGTTCTGTTGAAGGGTCATTTGGGCATGAAACATTAACTGTCTCCCTCTCCGCAGATGCTGCCAGACCTGCTGTGTATTTTTCGTTTAGTTTTGGTTTTGCAGCATCGACGGTTGTTTGCTTTAATCTTAGTAGGGAAATGTTGTTGGGGAAATGGAATGGATTGAAGGCCGATAAATCCCCAGATTCTGAACAACTACATCCCACAGCAATTAAGCAAGTGGCCCTAGAAATCCGCAATGAGCTGGTAGTCATCTTCTGAGTATCTATGTACTCTGAAACAGTAGCTACACAACGGAGGCAGGCTAATTTAAACTCATTATTCAAAAAGGGATGTGAGAGAAAACAAGGAATTAGAGACAAATCAGCCTCACTTCAGTAGTGACAAAATTCTTCATTTCATTTTAAAAGAATGAAAAGCTGAGCACTTGGAAAACCATGGCTGATTCGGACAGAATCAGTGTCGATTTACGAAAGGGGAATCTTGCTGGAGAAATTACTGGAATTTTTCGAGGATGTAATTGGTAAATTTGATGAAGGGGATACAGTGGATGTGGTTTTTTCGACTTTGAGTAGGCTTTCGACAAAGTTACACATAAGAGATTAGGTTGTAAAATTAAAGCACATGCAATTGGGCGTAGAGTGCTGATTTATATAGAAAACTGCTTGGCAGAGAGGAAACAAAGAATTGGAATAAACTGGTCCTTTTTTTCAGAATGGCAGTTGCTGACTGATGGGTACCACAGGGATCGCTACTGGTATGCCAGATTTTCACATCATTTGATAATGATTTAGATGAGTGAACTAAATGTAATAAATAAAAGTTTGGAGATGGCACAATGCTGGGTGGGAAACTGAGCTGTGAGGATGATGCAGAGATGCTTCAGTGTGATTTGGAAAAGCTGAGTAAGTCGGCAAACACACGGAAGATGCAGTATAATGTGCATAAATGTGAGGTTATCCACCTTGGTAACAAGAACAGGAAGAAGCTTATCATTTAAATGGCTAAAAATTGAGAGAGGTGATTGTGCGATGAGAATGGAGAGCCCCCTTACACCAGTCACTGAATATAAGTGCGTAGATGCAGAAGGCGTTAAGAAAGCAAACGGTGTGTTGGACCTTCATAGTGAGGGGGTTTCAGTACAGGGGAAAGATGTGTTTTCATGCAATTATACACGGCCTTGGTGATGCCACACCAGGAATATTGTGTGCAGTTTTGGTCTGCTGATCTGAGGAAGGATGCCCTTGCTATAGAGGGAGTGCAGTGAAGGTTTACCAGACAGCTTCCTTGGATGTTGGGCCTGACACTTGACAATAGATTGAGTCGGTTAAGGTTATATACAGTGGATTTAAGAATACTGAAGGGGAATTTCATAGAAACCTCTGAAAATATAACAGGAATAGACAGGGTAGATGCAGGAAGGATGATTCAGCTGGTGGGGCAATCCAGAAAAAAAGGGTCATAATCAGAGGATATGGCCTAGATCATAATTGACTGATATAAGGAAACATTTCTTCACCCAGAGAGCTGTGAGCCTGTGGAATTCGCTACCACAGAAAGTCGTTGAGGCCAAATATTGCATCTCGGGTCGAAAGGGATCGAGCGGAACGGTGAGAAAGTGGGAGCAAGGGATTGAGTGGAATGATCAGCAATGATCATAATGAATGTTGGACCAGGCTCGAAGAGCCGAATGGCCTACTCTTGCTCCTAGTTTCTATATTTCTTTGTGCAGGAGTTTGTTTGCTCCCGTGCGTGTATCAGCATGAATGACTATGTTTTCTTGTGTGTGTATGCGCATGTTTGTGCGTGTTAAATCTGTTCATCCGTGTGCTATTCTGTGGGGTGTGAGAGAGCGAGTGAATTTTTCCTTTTATGTATGTGCGACTGACTGAGTTGATATCTCAGTTTATGTGTGTGTGTGTTTGTGTGTTTGCACGCATATGTGCGGTGTGTATGTTTGCATTTATTTATGTTTTCAGGTGTTTGTGTCAGCCTTTGTTGCTTTCCAGTGTGTGTCGGAGAATCAATGCGCAATCTTGTGTGTGTGTGGATGAACAATTGTGTGTGTGTGTGTGTGTGTGTGTGAGTGGGTGTTCGTTTGTGTGTGGGTGTGCATTTGTGCGTGTGTGTGCTATTGTGTATGTGTGTATGAGTATTATCTGTGTGTGTGTCTTTGTGCATATGAATGTGTTTTTGTGTACCTGTGTGCGTGTGCATGTATTAATATGTGTGTGTGTTTGTGTGCGCTTTTGTGTTTGTGTATGCGTCTCTGAGTGTGTGTGCATATTCGTATGCTAGTTTGTTTGTCCGTATGTGTTTGTGACTGTCTATTTCTTTGAAGGGGATTATGTGAGTGCCTGTGTGTGCGTGCAAGAGTGTGTGTTCATATGTTTAAGTGCACATGTATGCATACATATGTATGTATTCATATGTGTGTGTGTGTGTGTATTTATGCGTGTGTGTGTATGAAAGAGACAGAGAGTTTATCTATCTGTAAGTGTGTACGTATGTATGGCTGTTTGCGTGCACGCATGTGTGTGCTTTTGAGTGTTTCTGAGTTTGTGTTTTTGTGTGATTCCATGCCTGCCTATGCCAGTTGGTGGAGGGGTTATTGTGTGTATGTATTTGTGTGTGCCTTTGGTGTGTGTTGTTTCTGTGTTTGTGTTTCTGATCATGTGTGACAGAGAGAAAGTTTTAGTGAACTTTTGGACACCTGTGTGCACAGACGTGTTTGTGTGCATATGTGCGTGTGTGCATGTGTCTGTGTGCACATGATTGTGCGTGTTTATTTTGCTGTCTGTGTGTTTATGCATGTCTGTTCTTGTGCATGTACGTTATAGAGAAAGAGTTTGTGACAGTCCGCATGACTCTGTGTGTTTCTATTGTGTATGTGTGTGAGTATGAGCACACTCATACATTGGTGCATGGCTGTGTGTTTGCACGCATGTGTGTATCTCACTGCGTGCTTTCATGTGATTCCTTCTGTGCATGTGCCTGTTAGTGTGAATGATTGTGTATGCGTTATTTTACGTCTTTGTGTTGCTGTGTGTCTGCTCATGTGTGTGTGCATTTCTGTGTGTGTGTGTGTGTGTGTGTGTGTGTGTGTGTGTGTGTGTGTGTGTGTGTGTGTGTGTGTGTGTGTGTGTGTGTGTGTGTGTGTGTGTGTGTGTGTGTGTGTGTGTGTGTGTGTGTGAGTGTGTGATTATCATTCACAGGCTAGCTTAGGAGCTTCCACTCCCTTCTCTCCTCTGGGAGGCGAGGCAAACTTTTCCCAAGGAAATTATGGGGAGGATGGAGGAGAGATTTGGAGGTTGTTCATAATGGGAATGTTAACTGGGAACCCGGCAGGGAGAGTGTTAATGAATATGAAAATAATTGATAACTGACATTGTAATACTGACCTTTTTAAGCAATCTGTAATTGCAATAATTAGTCTTCTACAGGGAGACAATCCTTCGGGCCTGGATAGCTTTCAGCCAACACCTAAAGGACTGTGGAAAAGTGATCGGCTTCTGTTGCAAACTTCAACTAACCAATGTTCATTATACAACTAAAAATAATATGTTTTATGATATGTCTGTGAGTTTGTTTTTGGACAAAGTGTTTTTGGCTCCCTTATTTTTGAATGAATATCTCCTTTTCTTTTCATGTGAATTTTAAAATTGCAGTAAAAGTTATTTTGTGACTATATTTCAACAACTCCAGCACTGGAGTGGTTAGAACATCCTCCTCAGAAATATATCTTGCAGCAGTCAGTGGAGAAGAGGGAAAAATGAGAAATTGTTCCAAATCTCTCCCCTGTCTGTAACGCACGGGCCACCTTTAGTTTCATCCTCGGCTCCCTGTCATGAATGACTTCTCCCATGTCCTCCCTGAGTGCTGCCGTTATCCTTTCACTGCAAGTCAGCTTTGGGTCCGCTTATTAGGTATGATTACCCCGTCACACACCCTCCACTTTTCTTCACAACCAGGGTTTGTTATTGAACCTTTGCTTCCTTCCATTGTATCCAGAGACTTCTCGCATGCTCTCTCAGATAAATTGATGCAAGGCTTCACTGGATGCAGTTACACATTTGAAAATATCAACAAATACACAATCAAATTGGTAACATCAACGTCTGGTTGAATGATTATTTAATTGCTTCATTACCGTCCTTACAGTGAACCTAATCACGATTGAGATACTGATGTCCAACAACTGTGGTCTGACCAAATGTGTCACTTGTTACCTGGTGGCCATGGGAGCAGAGGATCTACTGGTCATTATTCTGGATCTGATATTGGGACACATTCCGATTGCTTTTAATTTTTCTTTCATGTATTCCATTCCCATGTGTAATATCCACGCTGTCCTGCTTTATGCAGCCACTGACTGTTCTGTCTGGTTCACTGTCACTTTCACCTTCGATCGATTTGTGGCCATTTGTTGCCCGGAGCTGAAAACCAAATATTGCATCCAGAGAAAGGCGGCTGTGGTTCTGGGAACCGTGACTGCGCTGTCTGTGCAAAGAACACTTTCTGGTATTTTGTGTTCACAAGTCGGTATTTGCTGATGAACTACCCATGGTTTTGTACTGTCAGATTGGATGTTCTATTCTCCCCGTTCTGGAGAACAATCGAGTTCCTCCACCACATTATAACCCCGGGTGTCCCATTTGTCCTGATTCTGCTGCTCAATGTTCTCACCGTCAGACACATTTTAATGAGCAGCAGAGCCCGCAGGAGACTCCGGGCTCACAGCAGTGGGGAGAGACCCAGAGACCCTGAGATGGAGAGTAGAAGGAAATCCATCATTTTATTGTTTGTGATCTCGGCCAATTTCTTTCTGTTATCGTCAACCTTAATGGTGTTTTCTATATGGGCCCGGATGTGGGATTTGGGGTTTGATTCTGTTTATTTGGATGATTTTGTTCAGGAATTGGGCTTCATGATGCAGCTCTTGAGCTGCTGCACTAACACTGGGATTTACGCCTTGACACAGAGTCAGTTCAGACAGCAGTTGAAGAATGTGCTGAAGTATCCCTTTACTCCAATTCTTCAATTCATTCAATGGTGAGAAGCACTCAATCGGTCAGATATCCATTGGCGGGCTACATGTCCCTCATGGGTAACCCTCCCTGACTGAACAGAAATGCACACACCATAAAATCACTGTACTCGCATTGGGATTTCCTGTCTGTCATCACTATCGGTCAATGACTGGACAGAAATCCCACATAGTTACAACTCCACACTATCATTGTTGATAGAGATTGAGAGAATTACTGAGAGGGATGGAGTGAAGGACAGGCAGACAGAGGGTAAGAGGGAGAGATGAAGAATAGGAGATTCAGAGAAAGAGAGATGAAGAGGGCTGAGCGAGACAAACAGAGACAGAGACATAGACAGCAAGAGAGAGAGAGAAGGAGGGAGAGAGAGAAAGAGAGAGATTGAGAGAGACAACAAAAAAGAGAGACAGGCAAAAAACAAAAACAGAATTACATGGGAAAACTCAGCAGGTCTGGCAGCATCAGCGGAGAAGAAAGGAGATTAGTGGAAGACATTACTTCAGCCTTAGCTGGTGCATCCTGTGTAGTTCTGGGTATTGCACTTTAAGAAGATGTGAAGGATGTTGGAAAAAGTGAAGAAAATATTCATGAGAATGTGAAAATTCCTGGGATCCACCCGTCAAAATTATATTGTCTTACTCTTTCAAACTCAATATAAATTTGCCCAGGCTGTTTTCTTATATTCCTAAATCTCTGTCCTTACGCCTCAGGCACGAGCTCTTATGCTTTCAAAATAGCGTTTTTATGACAGCATAGTTCGCAGACATTTCTTCTGACATCAAAACATTACCTCATATGCTCTACCCACCAACCTGGATGGTAACAACCGTGTTCAGTTTTCCTGTCGCCATTCTATCTGTTTATCTATATTCTGAAATGAAATAAGTAATGTTTGAACACATTTTTCCTCAAACTTTAGAAGACATTGTACAAATTTAATAATATTCCCAAAGGGTTATATGTTAAAAGATTTTTCATCATCAGAACTTTCCACAGAATCTGAGGTCTCTATTTTAACTACCAGCATCTCAAGCCAATATTCTCTGGGGCCTTCCTTAATCCTCTTTCCTATTGTCAGCTTTCCCCTCTCGAGATCAAGTTTTCGGATTTCCATTTCTTTTTGAAATGATCTCTTTTACCCTTTATTTTTCTGTTCCGTCTAGTAACAGTTTATTCATTTCCAATTCTTTTCAAGTTCGTTTGCCTCCAATTCAAGCTTTCTCAGTCCCGTTGCTTGTTCAAATTCCAGCCTCTTCATTTCTAACTGCAAATCACGACCTCCAGCTGTGACTCACTAGTGTCAGGTATAACTTCGATTTTTTGATGTTGTGCTAGGCCTTCAATCATATCTGCTTTCTCACCCAATGCAGGTAGCCCCAATTGTAATCTGTCTGCCAATTCCAGTGAATTGTCTTTAGTTACTTTTTGTAAGCTAGCCAAAGTCATAGCTTCAACTCCCAAACAAGTCTCAACAACTGCCAAAGCCATATTGCAGTCTCACCACTATAAAATACCTCACCCCAACTCCTGACTTCAAATGCTTCTGTTACTCATAACCTTAAGATTCACCAACTACAAAGAAAATCAAGGAACTTCAAATATATCCCACAAAGAGATCCCAGCTTTGTTACCGCACAGCCGATGATGAAAGCTGAGTTGTTTAATCCCAAATGAGAAATTTGAAACAACTGCCACAAATTGTTCAGCAAATTATATAAATTTTGAATGAGTGCCCTGAATTCAGTGGTAACAAGACCTTACATTTTTATAGAATTTTACGAAGCTAGATTAAACTTTTATTAATGGAAGAAATGGAAGAAGGTATATTCACATGCATAGATCTACAAATTATAATATGATAACTTCCAAATCCCTACTCAACCTAACTCCTGGTTACACATTCATAAAGGCAATAGTAAGACAGAAAGATTACAAAAGAGCCAGGCAAAGGAACCTTGTACACTGAGCACATCGACTTGCGTGTTATTTTCTTAACTTCAGTCCGTTGAAGACAGTAGCTTGAGGCAGAGATGCTGATGGCATTTTCACACACTTGTAAGATCTTGAAAATGCCTTCCTTTACACACAGCCTCTTTTCATTCTTTATGCATAGCTTCATCTTTAAATGAAAATATCCATTGTATCACTATGTTTTGGGCTTTATCTCCCTAATAATAAAACACTTCTCATAGCACTAAGATTTATCAATAATTTCTGAGGAAAGATAAACACTGGTTCTAAACTTCACCTGGATAGTGACACATTTCACCACACCACCCCCACCCCGCTTTGAAAACAATCTGGAATGATTTATTCCAAAATGCAAGTGCCCCCTTGAGACCTTTTTTCTAAACTTCCCCATGTTTATCTAATTTACATTTCAAACATAACCTCTTCTTAGATCAAACCATCCAAGCTAGCTGCCTCTGATTTAATTAAATCACACACAGACATATGTACTTACATATACACATTTCATGGTTACTCTATTTTACAACAAATTCTAGTGAGATTATTTGAATTATTATATATTCTTGACACTGCGCGCCATGCCACAGCTGAGGTCCAAACAGTGTTTCACACAGGTGCTTCACAATTTCCTTACTTTGGAACTTTTTGCCCCTGGAATGTAAGCCATGTGAAAAGTTGCTTTACGATGGAACGTGTGTTATTCATTTAACCTAGAGGTCCAAACAGAATGTGCGTCTTCTGCTCCCTAATATGCCTGTGAATCTTAGCCTGTCTGTATAAAAGTTACATAATGGGACATGTGTTATTCATCAGTACGTGGGGAAGTAAAAGAATTAGTGCTGAATTCTGTGAAATATAATTCCAATTATGGTTTAAGTCTACTTAATGGCTGATGTGAACGTCAGGAAAATCCATCTAAACCTCATCAAATATTACAGGTATCAGCTACTCTCTTAAAAGGGGCTCTGTGCATTAGAAATTTGTTGTGAATGGTTGAAGAAAAAAACTGGAACCAATAGGGCCTGGTTTAGTACCAAAATCCAGAGTGATACTCTGCGGTTAGGTTGCAGTCAGCGATGGTGGTATAGTGGTGAACATGGCTGCTTCCCAAGCAATTGACCTGGGTTCGATCTCCAGCCATCACAATCTTTCACATTCAAGCCAGTTAATCCGACCATGTAGATTTTGGCCATTTTAGAGTTAAACAGTGCAGAAATGCCCTTTCGTTCCCTTGCTGGCCATTAAGTACCTATCTATTCTAATCCTATTTTCCAGCAATTAGCCAGGCGAAATGCCCACTTAAAGTAACCCTGTAAGCTGTGGCATTTCATGTACTCATCTATATATATATTCACTTTCAAATGTAAGCTGGTGCAATTCAAATAAAAATATGTTCCAGCTTTATTTAAAATTTTACTCACGTTTGATCCTTATCCATAACAACTGTGATTTTCCTTGAACTTCAGTGTGAAATCCCAATGGAATTTTTGGGATTAGAAACAGGAAAATGCTGAAAAAGCTCAGCAGCTTTGGCAGCTTCTGTGGAGAGGGAAAAAAAAAAACAGTGTTAACTCTTCTAGCCCAATATGACTCTTCTTTGGAACCAGGGAGAGGTAGAAATGTGATGGGTTTCCTGCTGTTGATTAAAGTGCGGAGGGAGAGGTGGAGCAGAATAGATCTGCTTTCAGTTGAATTCAGAAATCTTTGAATGAAGGTGATTTGTCACCACCTTGTTAAATCATCTCAGGGTGGTTATGTTAAATAAAAAATAAAAGCAAATAGCATTTTATTGAAACAGTTGGCTCCTGCAGGTTTGGAAATTGTCTATTTAAAGATCAGCCAATGGTGGCCTCTAGTTTCCCGTGTTTCACTTCATAGTCAGAGTTTGGTTTAAACCTACCTGGTTCCAACCAATTCCTGCTTGGGAAGGGCCCTGACACAGTACTAAACGGTGGGCATGCAGCAGATTCGGTATTAACAGTTCCTGTGTTACAGGATATGCTTAAAACTTTTGAGAATATGTATGTTGATAACTCCAATATCATTGCACAGCCTGACTGTCTGTAATGACCATATTGAAAATAGTGTAATATTCTTTGATTGTATTGAAACACCTCATGATGCATGAGTAGAAGTGAAACCGACTGCACTTTCTGTGATGGCGATTTAGAGGTATTTTTTAAAGTTCTTTCGAATATTTTAATGCTAAAGTATATATATATATATATTAAAAACTGTTCTCACTGAGAGATTTGGAAAGGTATGGACCCCGCGGTCTATAGGGCTCACAATGAATGCATGCATTGAATTCTAATTGTATTCTAAATTTATTGAAGCACCTCAAATTCAAAATGATGTATTTTGATTATTCCAATAGCATTGCACTGCCTGATTGTCTATTTTGTCCATGTTGAAAAGAGGGTCATGTTCATTATTTGTATTGAAGCACCTTGTGACCGATGTGTAAATGTTGAATCTGATTGCACTTTTTGTGAAGGTGATTTAGATTTTTTTAATGTTCTTTCAGATATTTTATGAATAAAGTATATTTCTCAATTTCAAAAATAGTATTCAGGCCAGGACCAAGCAGGCAAATCAGCCAGGGGAAAAGCACCTCGCAGGCAGCTGGCTCCCAATGCGGCCTGGTCGAAAGAGCGCTCCAGCCACTGGCCAATTGAAGAAGCCTCATTGCTACACAGCTGGCACTGTGCTCTGAGGGAGATCCTCCACTACCAGAAATCCACCGAGGTGATCATTTGCAATCTGCACTTCCGGCGCTTGGTGTGGGAGATCGCTAGGACTTCAAGGGAGTCCTGCGCTTCCACTGCTCGGCAGTCCGAGACCTGTGGGAGGCCAGCAAGAATGACCTGGGGTGGGGCTGATTGAAGACATCAAACTGTGCAATATCCAAGCGAGTTACTCTCCTGCCCAAAGGTACCCAGCTGGCCAGCCTATCCGTGGAGAGTGAGGTGGAAAGCCAGCTACAGCAACAAGTGCAATAATGTCTCTTTTCAGAGTCACCAAATGGACAAAGGGAAGAGCTGTAATACTTCACTGCTGAGATCAGCATTTCCCCATCCCCTAAGTGGTCTGTTCAACTCAGTGCTTTCAATAACATCCAGTGCATTGCTGGGCCATTTCAGGGGGCAGTTAAGAGCTTTGTGCCTGGAGTCACATGTTGGCTAACCCATGATGAGGATGACAAATCTGTAACCAGTGATATGTGTCTGATTCCTGGTAATGCAGCAGATCTTTAATTAATGGGGTTGGAATCTGATACCTGACCTAGAATTCAGAAACAGCATCTCTGGTACCTGCCAGGCCCCAGATCACAGGTTTTCTTAGAATAATGTAAACTGATGCTGATTTGTGTAGAATTGTTGTTTTCAAACACTATTTTTAGAAGGGGAAAACTTGTGAGCAGAAGGTGTAAGGAAACAAATGCGGCAAAATGGAATTAAGGGACAGCGGTTTGTATGAACTGATATTCACCCAGTCCGTCAATGGGTCTGAAACCGGTTTACTGGAAAAACTAAGGACCAAACGTGGCCTAACCCGCGGATGTTCCCAGCATTTTCTGACTTTAACACTCGTTAAACAGGACGCTTTGATTCATTTACTCTGGGGAATTGAACTATGCCTCTGATCTCTTGGGGGGCGCACTGCGCCTTTCTCTTCTCATATTCAATGGCTATATTTCAGGGGTTTTGTGTCACTTTACTAATTCAACTAGAATAGGATGAGGAGGAACAGCAGAATCTCACACATGGAATCAGGTTAATCTCTCAGTTATAATTATGAATCAGGGCAGTAATGACTGTCAGTAAATACAATAGATCTGGTCACGGTCTGAAATATCGGACTGTGTTTCTCCGTCCAGTCCACCCCTTTCAGAACTGCGATCATGAAATGAGTGAATCTTTTCAGACATTAACCGGCTCCTTCACACAGACTCTGGGTGGCTTTGAAAAGAAGCAATTTGGCTTTTTCAGGTGAAAGTTTCTCTACTTCACTTCCTCTTAGGTGTCCCAGCGCTGCATTTCCCGGGCAGCAGCCTGGTCTGAATATTAGGCAGCACACCGTCCTGTGCGATGGTGACACTTTCCAGCAGCTTGCTGAGTTCCTGATTTTTGCGGACGGGCAGCGGCCGGTCTCCGGGGATGATGCAGCTCTACTTCAGCCGTCAGATACTCGAGCACAGCAGCCAGATTGACCGGGCCTCCGGCACCCACACGCTCTGCATACTCCTCCTTCCTCAGGAGCATGTGAACACGGCCCACAGGGAACTGCAGTCTGTCCCAGGGTGAGCTGGACATGGCCTTGGCTCGAGCTTTCCCGCCGTTGGGTCGTGTTCAGAACATTTCCAATGCTAAACTTTTGCAGGGATTAAATAGGTTAACTGATAAGTTTGGCAATCAAAGGGCATTAGCACAAAAGTATGATCCAAAATTGCTATTAAGACTGTCTAGAGCACCACAGTTACTTGAACACAGCTCATCTGTGCACATGTTGGTGAATATGACTATTCTGATTAAGATTCGGAGCTGGGCCTCGGCTGATGAACAGCATTTACTTTCCTTATCGACAGAGAACTGCTCTGATTGGTCGCTCTTTCATACACCTAATTTGCATATATTTCCCCCAAATCTTAGAACTGGGAAACAGAAGAGGGCGGTCAGACCAGAGACTTTCTCCATTTCAAAAAGCCCGCCAATTTGCATGTAGGGAAGTAGAGGTTTAAAATAGGAAAGTTTTAAAATCAAATTTGTTCTGAAGAACAGTCATACGACTCAAGACTTCAATTCTGTCATTCCCTCTACATACGCTGTCAGACCTGCTGAGTTTCTCCAGCAATTTTTGGTTTTGTTTAAAATAAATTCTGTCCTCAGTCAGAGATTTAAAATCCGTTCTCTTAATCTTGTTTTGTTTAGCTCTTTCTCTCTGAAAACACAGGCGCTGTTTTAATTTCCTCTATACACTGAGGTTCACTTTGCTGTCGCTTTCAATCTTTACCCGACGGGAATAACACCCCATTCACAACTTTCCCTGAAATGAAACCATTAATCTCAGTCTTTCTAAAAGTAACAGATGAGACTTGAACATCCGTCCCTATTCATAGATTTCAGGTGGGATTTCAGGCAGAGCCGAGCCATGGACCGAGCTCTCAAACTGTCCCTATTCCGGTCAGTAATAATCCCATTCAAGACTGGAACACTGCCCGCAGTTGCTGAAAATTAAGGAAAGAGCCAGTGAATATTTCTGGGCCTGAATGCAGAGAAAGAGAGGGAGAGGGAAGGTTCGAAAGACTGGCATTCAAGTTTGAAAACAGCTGTTTGAACAGAGAAACGCCAGAATAATAACAACTTTAAACATAAAGTGCAGGAGGACGTGAAGATTAATGGTCAGATTCTGGGCAAACAAATCTGAGGTAGACTTGGCTGTATTGTTGGACTGAATTTGTATTCTGTGTTAAAGTACATAGAAATGTGGCAAATGAAGGGAGGTTGTGATGGCTTTTAAAGAGCTGTTGGCTTTAAGTTTTTTTTGGATTAAATTGCGTAGTTTGACTTGGAGCTGGTGGACTTGTTCACAGTCTTTGTGCCTTCAACACCACGTGTTTGGCTAGCTCCCCGGGAAGCAGCAGGTGCACGGTGGTCTGGATCTCCAGGGAGCTGAAGGTGCTGCACTTGTTTGTACATGATAGTGACGAAGACTTTCCTTACGGATTCTGACATACCGCAAACCAGAAGCATTGCCCTAATGCACTTCAAGCACGTCTGGGCGGATCCAGTCACACAGAGCAGAATACAGCTCAGGCTGTGAGGTTTTGCTTCTAGAAGTTTACTCTTTGCGAATAACTCAAGAGCTTCAATCAGCTGGTCCAGAGTTAGCAGTTTGCCCAGGCTGCACCCCATGCTGTCATCGAAGATCTCTGTGTCATAGAGTCATAGAGACATATAGGTCTACAGCACATAAAAAGCCATTCGGCCCATCGAGTCTGCGGTGCATAAACAAGTTGTGTACTTATAATACCATTTTTCAGCACTAGGCCCATCGCCTTGCATGCCATGGCATTGCAAGTGCACATCCAGATACTTCTTTAATGTTCCGAGGGTTTCAGCCTCTACAACTCTTTCAGGCAGTGATTTCCAGATTCCTACCAGCCTCTGGGTGAAAACATGCTTCCTCACACCCCTCTAAAACTCCTGCCCCTTACTTAAATCTATGCCCCCTGGTTATTGAGCCCCCGACCAATGGGAAAAGATGCTTCCGGTCTACCCTCTCTATTCCCTTGATAACTTTATACACTTATCACCTACAGTGATAGAGAACAGAAAGAACTAGGAGGCCGGGCTGTATGTGGGCTTCCTGGCATAACATCTGTCTTAAAGGAAAGTGCTGATTTGCCAAATGTCAGAATCTGATAACTTTACCGAGCCATCTTCTTCCTTCAGGCTGCTGATTGCAGATCTCTCTCTTTCTCTCTCTCTCTGTCTCTCTCTCTCTCTCTGTACCTTTTGGAAGAAGAGACCTGAGCACGTCTCATCCTGCTCTACAGAGTGGACTCTGAACGAGGAAATGACCTTGGTGGACTCTGGGCTAAAGGGAAAAGCTCGCCGACTCCTCAGCTCTTGGAGATCCTCCTTAACATCGAGCATAATTTGCTACCACTGGAGCAGATTCAGCATGCTTTTCTGCAGTCGGGAGAGTTTTCTCGGTCCTTTTTCTAGCCTTCTGATCATCTTTGGTGAATAAAGACTATTTGATATTCGCCTTGTTTACTTCCCACCATTGTGTCAGAAACTCACATCTGCATTTAGCCATTCTCCAACAGTTGTGATCTATTCTGAGTTCCCTCAATGCTCACTAGAGTCAAAAGTTTCACGCTCAGCTTCCATGCCCCCTGCCAAACCTCTGGACTTCCTGTAAGTGCCAGTCAGCCAGTAGGAGGCAGTGGTCAGAGGACAACGCCGGCATGATGCTGGTGGATCTGACTGTCAACATAAGAACACTAACATGAAGCTTATTACGGTACACATAAGATGTTGGGCCATGCCCAATAATAAGTAAACGGCGCTCCATTTGCAGGGTTGCTGAAGATGTCATGTAGCTTGGCATCTTTTATTGTTTCAATCAGAATAGCAGATGTGGCAGTCAGGTTGTTGTCAGCCCTACCAGATCATCCAGCTGCATGGACGATGCAGTTGAAAGCATCCGCTAGAATGATCGGCCTGGATGTCGCCAGCAGCATTGGGACCTGGTGAAGAATCTCCATCCACTCATTGCTTTGGGCTGGGGCATATGTTATTTAAAAAATGGAGTTTTATTAAACAGTAGGTCTGCAACGAAGAGGTTCCTGCCCAGCACTGCCTCAACTTTGGAGATGGTGAAGTTGCCTCCCTGCAACAGAATACCAAGCGGAGCATGAGTCATTTCCTCCCGAGCAAGTTGATGGCCCATTGAACTGCCATCGCTACCAATACCTGCAAGAGCTGAGGTGCGGTTTCACACACTCCTGCAAGTGCAGCAGGTCAGCTTTGACGTAGATAAGCATTCCCAAGCTATCATGCAGTTGGTTTGCCGGTCATGGACACTATCTTGATAGACATTTTAAAGTGCTATTGTCCTTTACTTGACGCATTGCTTTTGATAGTTACCATCCATTGCTCCTGCATGCCCACAGTGTTTGCGAATTGTCTCACTTGTGATGGGCTGAGGAAACCGCCCTGCTTGGTCCCATTAAAAATGTATCGCCCGGGTGACATTGAGTGGTTCATACAAGGAGGGAGGATTGGAGTGTTCTCTGTTTGAGAAGTCATTCATCCGCATACAGTCAGTAATTTTGCCGCAGATTCGCTGGAGCTAACGTTAGAACAACCTCATCTCCATTAATGATGAGTCAACAACAATAATGTTACTATCTGATCACCAGCAGTCAACTTAGAAGAGGAGCACCTAACATAAGATACAATCAACACTATTAAAATTATATTTGGCACATATTTATTTTTAAGTCAGAGCAGGGCCAAACAAATAATACTAGGCAAGGCTCATTAAATAATGCTAAATACGATTATCACTTGTAATGTTATCTTTGGAAAAGCGGCATTGATGGTGCTGTACCTTCAGCTGCAGCAATCTTCGAAAAATGTTATCACCAGCAACACCATGGTAGGCTGGCCGACAGCAATAATAGTATAGAGTTTTCACGAGAAATGTTAGAATGGGATCATCAGCTGTAAGTTTATGTTGGATCGTCATCAATAAAATTAGAGCTGGCCCATCACCTGTGATTCTATGATTGTGTCTGTCTCTGCCAAGTTACAACAAATCCGTTAAAAGTAACATCACTTTAATTTCACCATATATTGTTGCCGCAGTACAAATCATTCATTTATAATTATTTGATGGATAAGTGATGGTTTCCTCAAGTTTACATGATGTACTTAGATCCTAACATGTTGTTGGTGAGAAATGTTCCCCTAAAGGATCATAGGATGTTCAGAGATTTTATTCCCTCAGGAACTACACCCTTCTCATTATCTTAATTAAAACAGTTTCACGGACTGAGATGGGCAGCTTCCAAGTTGTCACAGAGGATTCCCCACTTCGTCTTGGGCATGACGAAGTGGGGAACCATGCTTTGTTTCTGAAGTGAATGTAACTAAAACCAATTAGTAATCTGTTTTACATTCCCATCGGAGCAGCTGTTGTTCTATAAATTTGGAGCCTTCACATATCATAGGTATATTCCCGGTGGTAGTGTAAAGCCCTGAAGAATCACACATCATACTAAAGAAAATGGAACACCCAATAAATGTATGGTTAAAAGAGATTTACTACCCGGTCCTCACAGCCTTCGGTATTCCTGGTAGGTGAGCGTTACCATTTTTTGTCACTGTTTACAATCTCATTTTTATTGATTAGTATAATAGATTCAGAATATCTCCTCATAGTAGGATAATTTATTCACCAGTATATCAGCCGAATTCTACCAGATTGTGCAACCCAAATTCTTTTGAGAAATTCATGGGCAGTAGGTGTTCAGCTTTCACCCCTATGGAGGGAAGACAAGAATGATTCCTCCATTTTTACCACAGCAGATAGGTCACCAAAGAATGTGTTGCTTCATGCTGCGTTATTATCGTTGTTCTCTACGTTGATGGTTGCTCGAACTGCAGCACCAGCAACCAACAGGGCACTTTGGAAGATACTTTGAGAAATAATTGCCACTGAGGATTGTTCACCTCCAATCAGCTGCAAAGATCCTTTGTGGTTCTACCAGTGCAAAAGCTGTTATCAATATTAGGAAATTATACATAGGAAAACCACATCTACGTGAATTGAATTGAATTTGTTTCTCATATGATTTTACCCTTTCTATTCATAAGTTCCCGGAATAGCCATGAATTTGTACTTAGTTATTGATGTTATCTGATTGGAAGTGTACTGGAAGGACACAGGATTTCCAGGACCCTGCACTGAAGGTGCAATTGTTTTCTTAACCGTTTCAGTTGTCAACTGTTAAATATATTAACGAGAAATCCACTTGTCCCTCCGTAAGAAGGGTCATATTTGTATCTTCCTCGCAAAGTACTGTGAAACGTATGTGTGTTCCCCAGTTATTTAGCACTTTTCTGTCTTTACTCCTTCACAACAGAGGCTGAATGTCAACAAACTACGTTGGTTCTAATGACAAAACAAAAACAGAATTACCTGGAAAAACTCAGCAGGTCTGGCAGCATCGGCGGAGAAGAAAAGAGTTGACGTTTCGAGTCCTCATGACCCTTCGACAGAACTTGATTTCGAGTCCAAGAAAGAGTTGAAATATAAGCTGGTTTAAGGTGTGTGTGTGTGGGGGGGCGGAGAGATAGAGAGAGAGAGAGAGGTGCTTGTGTAGACAAACAAGCAGTGATAGAAGCAGATCATCAAAAGATGTCAGCAAAAGATGTCATTAGATGGTTCTAATGAGTTGTTCTACTTCCACTGGTCGTTAAAAGCATTTTATAAAAGCATGATTTTTGTTCTTCTTTTCTTTCAGCGAACCTCATGACAATCATCATTCTCTCCAAGTGATATTGTGTTCTATCTAAATGTATCTCTGTTTGCATGATGGCAATGACCACGGCAAATCTGCTGGTAATGAACTTCAGTATAATGGTTTATCACATTTTCACTTATCACTTTCCACAATCAGTCCTGCCCAACACTGCTGTTTGTAAATTCACTGTTTACGTGAATTGTACCACCCTGGATATGTCCGTGTGGTTTACAGTCTCATTCACGTTTGACAGATTTGTAGCTATCTGTTGTCAGAAGTATAAAACAAAGTATTGCACTGTGAAAACTGCGGCCACGGTTCTCACAACAGTCTCAGTCCTGATCTATTTGGAGGACATCCCCTTTTTGTTTGTCTTTGAGCATGACTGAATGGTTGACAATGTTCACAGAGGCTGCCGCTCCAGTGTGGCCTTCGGTCTATCGCCTGCTGGCGCAGCTTACTCCTGGTTACAAAGCGTTTTCATCGCATGGCTTCCTTTTGCTTTAATATTACTGTTCAATTGTTTGACAGTCAGGCATATTTAAATAGCCAGTAGGGTCCGCAGGAAGCTTCGGGGTAACAAAATTGAGAATCAGAAAGACCCAGAGACGGACAGCCGAAGGAAATCCATCATTTCACGGTTCACTGTATTGGGCAGTTTTATCCTGCTGTGGTTAACAGCGGCCGTGAGCTTTTTGGTTAACAGAGTGACCAACATCGTGCATTACGGAGAAGATCATGGAAAACTTGCCTATATCGCTGCTGAAAGTGGATATATACGTATGCATTTGAACTCTTGTAAAAACGCGTGTATTTATGCAGCTGTTCAAACGAAATTCAGGGAAGCATTGAAGAAGCTGGCAAAATTTCCTTACACATTTATTCTGACATTGGATAAAAACTGAAGAATGAAAACAACGCTTCCAGCCCTAACAAGCTGCATGAGAGTGTTACGTTGTAAAAAAGCCGTTTCTTCTCATGAAAAAAAAAATGATTAGCTGGTATGAAAATAAACATGTATAAGATCTTTTTCCATGTGGTGATGTCTGTTTGATATCTACATGAGTGAACGCAACCATTTCCTGCTATATCAACAGTGAAGCATTGAGTCACAACCTTGGTAAAGCAAAAACCCATCTACACTGTTGTTGTTGCAGTGAGATACATGTGATTATTTAATATGTCTGTATTGTTGAAACAATGTGCTACAATCATCATCATTTGTAATTACTTTGTAATTATATTGCGAATATTGTGCACGCTTATCTCACAATACACTCAATTTCCGGCATTTTTGCCTGGCTCTATAGAAGTGTCCATTGATGGAGATGGTAAGAAATTGGCAGGTTACTGTGAGATTAGATATATTTGTTTACAAATAATTACTTATAATCTCGCTTGGGCATTAAAATATTGAAATGCGATGACAATAAACAACAAGCACACCCAAGCAGTACCAGTCGTAATTTATTAGCCATTGAGTAAATAGATCCAAGGTACCAGCCCAGCCTCAAAAACCTTTCAACCTACATTGTTTAGTTTGTTTTCAATTTGATCCTAAATATAGACATATATTTTGCCACTGTCGATTAACGTGCCGAATTACTTTAAATCTGTTCATGAATCTAAATGTTACAGTTCATCAATTCTAAATTGTTTGAAATGTTCTTAATCTGTGGGGGTTATTTAGAGTTATTTCAACAGATGGAAGCTGTCTACTTTTGTCCTTTCTTACCCTGCTTAACTTAAATCCACTCGGCAAGACTCGTAATAATAGAGCAGGCTGGTATCAATGCACATTCCATTAAAGTTCAAGGATGTGTAAGCGGGTATTTCCAGAACTTTATTTTGCAAAAAAAAAAATCAAGTAGACAAGAAAACCACCGTAACCTCCCTGCTGGTATTGAGAGCTGATTTATTATATTGGACACGACCGGGATCTCGGACATTTAGCGAGAGATTCCACAAACCCTCAATCATTTCCAGGACCCGGAAGTGTCGAAGGTCGGCCTTGGGTCACCAGTTTGTGTGAAGAAGTGTCGTGTTGCCGCGAGAAAACCGAAATGTGCCCCAGTCAATGAAGAAAACAAGCGCAAATTATTCATAGCTATTCAAGGAAAGTAAATGAAACGTTCCTTACATAAACATGAACTTTAAATTTTATAAAATTCTGCAAATGAGATTTGTGACGACTGTCAATCGGAAGAAGCAAGGAAATTTAAACATAACGTCCTATGCGTAATGAGTATCTGCATTTGAAACAAAAGTCTCAACACCATGTGTTCAAAATTGTAAAACAATTGAAAGCTAAGCAATTGTAATGCATTGTAGTTGTAATCTGAACCTCATTTAACGGTGTGCATGTAGTGTGGGTCCTATAAGTTTTTGTTTTCTCATGTCATTGTCACAAACATTATTGAAATCCTTACGCTAACAAAAGTGTCAGTACTTTACATGTAAATGGGCTTCATTAAATAATAATATCATCACACTTTAATGTTGCACGGTATCCCGAGGTTAGAAAGATCAAAATATACTTTGGGTCCTGGTTTCGGCGGAGGGACAATCTAAGTCGGGTTGCCGCTTCCTCCCACTTTCTTACCATGAGATCCTACCGGTCATATCTCAAAATATCTTCCCACTCAGGCCCGGCAAGAACTCGATAGCGCAGCGCACTCCATGAGCGTGTAGTCTACCAGGGCAGAGTCGGATATAACGAGGCCATGTGCCTGTTTTCAGGGCACTGGCAACCGTAAATCAGCTAACTTTTAAGGCCCAACCCATTTCAAGTCAGGGAAATACTGGGATTGTCAAGTAAGTGTTTAGAATTTTGTGGTGGTGGAGGTGGAGAAGGGATCCGCGGGACATGGCCAGTCAGTGGGTGGAGAGGGCCGGGTAGCTGAGATCGTGGGCTCGCAGTTATGTGGCTGTCAGTGGTGGGGAGGTCGTGCATTCGGTTGGGTGGGAGGAGGATCGGGTAGTCGAGAGAGAAGATCGCAGTCAGGCGAGGGGGTGATCAGGCAGTTGGTGGGAAGACTAGAGCAGACTAGGTGGAGAATCGTGCATTCGTGGTTTGGACTATGAATAGTGCAATGGGGGGTGGGTGGAGGGAGAGTGAGAGGCGGTCAGGAGGTGTTCGGACACTCCGGGTAGCCCTTTCGGGGTGGGCCCGGCAGTCGGGGTGATGATTCTCGAATTTTCAGTTAGTCGGCGAGTTAGGCACTCTGCATGAGGCTTTGACACTTGGTGGGAGCGTCGGGTCCTGTCAGGTCAGTGCTGTCAGTGTTGGGTGAAGTCTCGGGAGTGGGGGTGGCTAGTGTTCAGTGCAGGTCGGGTAGTTTCATGAGGGAGGATTCCTCGTTGCTTCGTGTCTGTTGGGGGTGGGGCGGGGGGGGGGAGTTCCAATGGGATTCGGTGTGGGTATTTGCTATAGTTGCTAGGAAGTTAGAAGTGGTTTTAATTCTTTTAATTACTTCTGGGTATCTATTGAGGTAAGACAGTTCGAACCATCGGGATTATCTGATTTAAATTACATTTTTCGATGTTTCCCAGTGCAGGAAAATTGCCTAAAGGAAGTTTGAACAACCCAGGCAATTGCTGTGCAGCCCATACCTGGAATCCTCCCTGCACATAGTTGGGCTTTCCCCATGTACCCTGCTCTGGCTCTAAAAGCTGCGCAGCATCCACATTTGTAACAGATTGTGATGAAAGGAAGTTGACCTTTTTGCAATCATCGCATTCTCTTTAAACTGAATACCGTGGCCAGCTTTACTAGGGGAAGTTCAGACACCTGGCAGAATTGGATTGCTACATTGCCTGAAAGGAGAGCAGTATCAAAATCTCTTGTCACATTTAAGAATCATTTCGATATTCACTTGGATTCAAATGACCAGGGCTATGGAAAACAAACTGGAAAATAGGATTAGTGTCGTCAGATATTTACCGACCGCCGAAAACACGATGGGCCGAATGGCCTGCTTCTGTGTTCTAAAAGTCTATGAGTTTTGGAGTATATGAGGATCCTTCACTGTGAGTTAATTATTTAATTCTTCTGATTATGCCTTACAAACTCTGAAACACCCTGCCTCTGTTGGTATCAGATTTCATTGGCCTACGAAAAGGGCATAAGTACATTATATGCACTCTTACCTTAACTATATCTCTGGCACTATGATTTGTCTAAACTTTGTTAACATTGAAATTTCCCACAATTATTGCAGTACATTTTGAAGCCCCATTATTTTTTTTTAATATAATGTATGTCCTAAAATAAGGCATATTGGGATATTGTGAACAACTCCTGACAATGATATCCTTTCATTTGATATCCGTTGGCTACACCCTAAGTGACTTGGCATTTAATTTTCCGAGCCAATATCACTTCTCACTAATATATTGAACTTAAAGTTTATTCACAGTGTTATTCCAGCTTCCTTTACTTTTTTACCTATTCTTTGAAATATCTATGCAAATTGATTTCCCAATCATGGCCACTTTGGAACCACATTTTTGTATTGGCCATCGCGCGTTATACCCATTCATTAATATTTGTGATAAACTCCCAGACCATTCTTTGAGTTTTCTACCCTCTGATCTTATTCATCCTTTGTCAAATTTCTCATAGCACATGTAGTAATGCAGGTATATAATTTTTCTCTGATTTTACCTCTTTGTTTGACCTGTAGGTGCTCACGCTACCTCAGCGGAAATGCTTCCTTAGTTATCGCGATGTTTTTGGTTCCCACGTGGATCACGGCAACAAGATTCTCATTCCAGATTAATCTCCAAAATAGTAGGGTGCCCTTAAAACTGGTAGCTGGCCAGCAGCTGAACTTTCAGAACTCACGTTCATGATTGCAGATTGCTCTCTATCAATCTAAATTTAGTTTCGCTTTCTCCAACTAAAATTCATCTTTCTTTACTTTGCCCTTTTGAATGAGCACCCATAAGCAGCATTGATCCGCCGTGTAACCACTGCTCTCCTTTATGTAAGCTGCAAGCTTGGACTTGTTGAACAAGTGCTAGGGCTGATGCTCATCCATTGCTACCTTCTGGATCCCTTTACCTACCTAACAGGTAGTCAGAACCTCCTGTGTTTGTGCAAAGACCAATTCTGAAGTGCCTAACTTAAAGTTTTTGATTGTTATAATTGCAATCCTGTCACTTTTAAGTGCATACTCTAGTTGTGAGAGAAATTTTCACTAATTGTGGAAATGTCGGTGCATTATTCTTAAGTATAAATACCCGTGTGGAGGAAGGAAAGGAAGTATGTGCCTGTTTCCTCTGGGTTTCGCGAATAAGCCTTTGTCAAGGAAAGACTGGCCCCCAATTCCTTCTTTACTCATTGAATGAGCAGTAAATGATAACATGGTCGCAGGGAATGGTCATGAAGCTGCAGTGGTTGGAAGCTGAATATGTAATTTTTTCACGATTTTTGGCAAAAGCAACATCCGGTGCAAAATGGCTGAAGTCCGAAGCAAATTTGAAGCTTTGATCAACCGCTGTTTTCTTTTCTAACTCCAAACTGAATGAACTGTGGAGAAGCAGATGCGAATGTGGACTCGATTCTATTTGTTAATCAAGGCATTGCAAAGACAGGCTTTGGCTTTGTCACCATCAGGAAATAGGAAGATTAGGAGTAAAGTAGTTCTGGAGCTGGATGCGAGTGATTTAGATGCTAAAGAGGGATTAACTGTTAGAAGTTATGAATAGGATTTACAAAAAAATGATTTGTTGGAAGCCTACGAAGTGTGGTCAATTATGATAAATTTAAGAAGTCAAATAAGTAATCCATGGAAGAGTATATTTAGGAATTTAATAGGCGATATAAGAGATTAACAAAGTTTCGTGACTAGGTCCCCGAAACTTTGCATGCATTTAAGGTGCTGGGCATTGCACAAATGTCACATAGAAGTAGACTTCCGGTTCTGACGGGATTTCAGTTTCATGGAAAATAACCTGTTTTAGACCAAATGGCTGCTGCCGTAAAAAGGGGGAAACAGTCATTTCCACTTATTTTCAGATCAAACACAGACAACACTGCAGTGATACAAAGAATGCAGGACTCCATAATTGTTGAATTTCGAGGTCGACAGAATATTGGTGCAGCCATCAGTACAAGGACGGAATTGCTGATCGGCGATCTGAAGGTGGTCGCACTTTTAGACAGTTTTAGAGTTCTGTCCAAGGGCTGGTCTGGAAAGGTGGAGTAGGCGTCTGAAACCTAACATTTCACGTGGAATCATTACGAGTTGTTTGCTCTGATTCCAAATACCATTACACAATAAATTACCCAAAGCGCAAAACATTGATTCTTTCCAGCAAAGTGTGAAATGAGCAATTCAACGCTAACATTGATGATGACTGGCCTGAAGGGTTTGTATTGGTTTATGGAATCTTCAACTGAATGGTGAGTGTTTGGGCTCGTGAATCGTTCAACTGTGCGGTGTTACCTGGCGATAAAAGCTTGTGCATCTTATACTCATACATATTGCGGAGTAGAGACAGAATCACATAATTTTTACAGCACAGAAGGACGTCATTCGATCCATCGTTTCCGCACCATCTTTCCCAATAACTCGTTCATCGAATGCCATTATCCTGCCTTCTCCATGTAAATCTGTGCTTTCTTTCTTTTCAAGCACTCGTCCAATTCCCGAATGCATACCTCTATTGGCTATGGCCCCACTATGCACTCAGGTAGTGCAGTCAGTCCCTTCCCACTCGCTTTCTGATAATGTTTGATCTCATATCACTTTTACTTATTTTACCAATTACCTTAAATCAATGCCCCATCTTTTCAATTATCCCGCCAATAGGAGCAATTTTTCCCCTAACTACCCTGTCCAGACTCTTCATGACATTGATTACTTCCATCAATCCCCTATCAGCTTCCTTGTTCAAGGAAAAGGTTCCCAAATTCTCCAATTTATCTTCATATCTGAAGTTTCTTCTTCTGACAATCATTCTTGTAAGCCTATTCTGCAGCCTCTCCAATGCCTTCAAATCCTTTATAGAACTGTACCCAGCTCTCCAGTTGAAGTCAAACAAATGTCTTAGACATATTCAACATTATTTTCCAGACACTGAACCTTCTGGCGCTAATCATAATGCCTAGCATAATGTATCTTTATTAACTGTTCTATCAAATTGTCCTGCAACGCCTAATTGCACAGAAACATACACACCCAGGTCCCTCTGCTCCTACACCGCCCTTAGACTTGCACCCTTCATATTATTTTGTCTTTACATGCTCTTTCTACCAAAATGTATCACCTGAAATTTTGCTGCATTGAATTCATCCGCCACCTATCCTCACATTCCAGAAACTTTAGAAGCTTTTTGCTCTTTTGTTGCTGTTAAACTATGGTCTCCAAATTTTGACATGTTCCATGTATACCAATGTCTACACCATGTACTGGAGACCGAGTTCCCCTGCCTCCATGTGTATAAATCCTAGGTTTGGTCCGTAAACGGACCTAATGCTCATTTTTACAGAGGAACATGATATGATGAATCGGGGTTCGTTTTCAAGAGATAGACTTATCGTGATAAACAGGAGTGGGATATTTATCTATATCCTAGCTGCCCAAAGTTGACCCCCATTTGTCGGACCATCCAAAAGGATATAACAACTGGAAGGATGCAAAAATGGTAGGACGAGCAGGGTAACTGACTGGAAACTATAAGAATTAATTGAATGTCTAGGATGAAGGACAAGCAGTGAAAGTCATGGACAGGGGGAATAAAGTGCCTGATTGGAAAATAGGGAAGTATCTCGAAATGCATCAATGAAATGGCCAACGATCGCAAAAAAAAAAAATCGTTCAGTTATGGTAGTAAGTTTCTCAGGGTATACGGGGGATTTAATAGTAGTAATCTGGAAAAAATTCAGCAGAGGATTGTCACAGTGTATAAAGTTAAAACAGTGGAGTGGAAAATGCCTGACCATCCTGACAAAATAATAGAAGCAAAAGCCCCCATGACTGAAATGTTGTTGTAGCCACCATTGCATGACTGGATATTGTCATATGGGAGGCTAAACAGAAAACAAATCAACAGGTGGAGTGTGTTTAGCATGTATGCTCAGGTCCCCAACTCGATGTCAGCCAGCATTATCACCTAGATAATTCTGCGGAGGAAATGTCCTAGCGGATGGAAATTATAATTCCAGCCTTAGGCTATAGTCCTGGGGTTTTAGCTAAATGTTAGGAGCTTAAAATGTCAGAGTGGAATCACACAGCGTGTGAAATGTAATTTTGATTTTTTTGTCAGCTTTAGCAACTTCTCTAGGGAATATAAGCCTATAGGTATAGAGGCTGCAATTCTGCGGAGAGTTCACTTTCAGAAGGAAGCAGTTCTCTAATCTCATAAAGAGGAATGAACACTTTAGAAGTTAATAAGTGAGTCGACGGTTTCAGCAATGCTTTTAGAGTGCAATGCGTTTCATTAGATCATTTTGTTGAAGTTGAGTTGTCTCCAACTGAAGGCAAAAGAGGCAATACTTTATTGCCTCCATGGCGGGAAACTCACGGTCATCTTTATGATGCATGTTGATTCCTTTCTATTGGGTATGACGGTGAATTCCAAAACAAAGTTATTGTCAGGATTCGAACAGAATTTAAGGCTGAGTGACATAACAAGAGAGCTGAAGAAATAACTAGAGAACAGTCAATTCGAGACTGGGTATTGTGTAATCAGAAAGGAATGATTGGCCATCTAGGTTGTGCAAGGCCCCTTGGGGATGAGTGACAATAACATGACAGAATTCTTCAGCAAGATGGAGAGTGATGAAGTTGGTTCTGCGACGAGGATCCTAAAACTTAATGAAGGAAACTATGATAGTATGAGACACTAGTCAGCTATGATGAATTGGGAAATGTTACTTTAAGGAATGATGGTGGATTGGCAATGGGAAAGATTCATGGGCGAGCTGCAACAACTGTTTTTCCTGTCTGGTGCAAAACCAAAATAGGACAATTTATCAAAGAATGGCTTACAAGGGAAACTAAAGATATTACTAGGTCCAAGAAAGAGGCATATAAATTGGCCAGAAAAAGCAACAGGTGTGAGGATTGGGAGAAGATTAGAATTCAGCAAAGGAGGGCCAAGGGATTGATTAAGAAGCGGAAAGTAGAGTACGAGAGTAAGCTTGCGGGGCAAATGAGAATTGACAGTAAATGTTTCTATAGCTACGTGAAGAGGAAAAGATTGATGAAGACAAATTGCAGGTCCCTTACAGCCTGAAAAAGGGGAATTTATAATGGGGAACAAATAAAGGGCTGAACAGCTAAATACACACTTTGCCCCAGTCTTCACAAAGACGGTCACCAATAACATACCAAAAATGTTGGGGAACATAGGATTTAGTGAGAGCGAGGAACTAAAATAAATCAGTATTAGTAGGCAAATTGATTTGGAGAAACTGATGGGTTTGAAGGCCGACAAATATCAGGGCCTGATAATCTGCATCCCAGAGTGCTTAAGGAATTGGCACTAGAAATAGTGGTTGCATTGAGGGTCATCTTCCAAAATCCAATGGACTCTGAAACAGTTCCTAAAGAATGCAGGGTAGCTAATACAACCATGCCATTTAAAAAGGGAAGTCGAGGGAAAGCAGAAATTATAGACCTGTCAACCTGATGTAGGTAGTGGGGAAAATTCTAAAGTCATTATAAAAGATTTAATAGCTGAGGACTCCGAAAACAGTGGCATAATCGGATGGAGTGAGCATGGGTTTACGCCAGGGAAATAATACTTGACAAATCTATTGGAATTTTTCGATAATGTACCTATGAGCGTTAATAAGGGAAAGCCAATGGATGTGGTTTATCTCGACTTACAGAAGTGTTTGTACAATGTCCCACATAAGACATTGGTGTGTAAAATTTAGTTGCATGGGTTTTGGGGTAGTCTATTGAGATGAATAGAAAACTGGTTGGCGCACAGGAAACAAATAGTAGGAATAAACGGGTCTTCTTTTTTTTCCGAATGGCAGGCAGTGACTAGTTGGGTACTGCAGGAATTGGTGTTGGGACGCCAGCTATTCACAATATATATCAATGATTTAGATGAGAGAGCTAAATGTATTATCTGCATATTTGCAGATGACACAAGGCTGGGAGGAGGGTGAGCTGTGAGGAGGATGCAGAGATGATTCAGGGTGATTTGGACAAGTTGAGTGAGTGGAGAAAGCAGAGCAGATGCAATATAATGTGGACAAATGTGATGTTCCCCATTTTGGTGGGGAAAAAAAGGAGTCTTTATTATCTGAATTGCTATATATTGAGAGAGGGGAATGCGCAATGAGACCTAGGAGTCCTCGTATATCAGTCGCTAAAGGTTAGCATACAGCTGCAGCAGGTGGTAAAGAAGGTAAATGGTATGCTGGCCTTCATAGCCAGATGTTTCAAGTACAGGAGGAGGGCAATATTGCTGCATTTATACAGGACCTTGGTGGGACCACACATGGAATACTATGTGTAGTTTTGGTCTCCTTACCTGAGGAAGGATGTTTTTGCTATAGAGGGAGTGCAGCGACGGTTTACCAGACTGATTCCTGGGATGGTGGGGTTGACATATGAGAAGAGATTGAGTCGGTTAGGATTATTTTCGCTGGAGTTCAGAAGAATGATGGGGGATCTCGTACAAATCTATAAAATTCTAATATGACTAGACAGGGTAAATGCTGGGAGGATGTTCCCGATGGTGAGGCAGTCCAGAGCCAAGGTGCACAGCCTAACGATAAAGGGTAGACCATTTAGGACTGAGATAAGGCAAAATTTCTTCACCCAGAGAGTGAAAAGCATGTGGAATTCGCTACTACATGAAGTCCAAAATGTTGTGTGTTTTCAAGAGTCAGTGAGATACAGCTCTTTGGGCCAAAATGGAAAAGGATTTGGGGCGAAAGCAGGGACATTCTGTTGAGTTGGATGATCAGCCATGATCATGATGAATAGTGGAAAAGTCTCGATGGGCCCAATGGCCTAATCCTCCAACTACTTTTCTATGTTTCTATGATATCAATATAAAATAATCTACTTCCCGCATTCCTTATATCATGCAATTCCTTCCTTGCCCCACCTCATCTGCTTCTGAAGCCCCCGAAGCATGTACTTCCTAACTTGAGACTTGACTATCCCAACGTTCGTCTTTCTGTTTCTCCAGCTGCCTTTCTTCTTCAAGATGCTACTTAAAAGCTGCAAATTGGACAATTTTTTTCATCTGTCTTAATATCTCATTTTGTGTCTTAACGTCAACATTTTTTCTTGATATCTCTCCTCTTAATCAAATTGGGAGGTTTCTCTCCATTGAGGGTGCTATAAAAATGCCAGATTTTAGACTCATTGAGCGGTTACAGCACAGAAAGAACATGATGTGTCAGTACCAACTCTCTACAAAAGCAAATCACCCCTGTCACTCCACCGCCTTTTCCCTAATTCTCTGCAAATCTTTCCCCTTCAGTTAATGATGCATTCCTCTTTTGAAAGCCGTGATTCAATCTACCTTCACCATACTCTCAGGCAGTGGATTCCACAGTCTAATCTGAACATAAAAGATTTTCCTCATGTTGTATTTGCTTCCTTTATTAATCACCTTAAACCTGTTCCCTCTTTTTCTCAAACATTCCAACAGTTTCGCTCCACCTTCATTATCCTGAAGACGCATTTTTTGGAATATGTCAATCAAATTTCCTGTCGACCTTCCCTTCTCCAAGGAGAACATTCCCAGCCTTTCCGACCTATCTATGCAAGTCAAGATCCTCATCCGTGTAACCATTCTCTTGAATCATTTCTGCAACCTCGATAATGTCTTCACATCCTCCAAAGGTGTGGCACGGAAAATGGGGCACAAAACTCTAGCTGAGGTCAAAGTGCTGTTTCACGCAGATACCTCATAAATCTAGTGCCTTTGCACTCGTTGTCCCGATAATCTGTTGTATTTGAAAAGCTGTCACATGGTGGAATCTGTGTTATTTTTCAGTGAATTGGAAAATTTGGGATGGCGGGGAGGCGGGGTCGGACAGAATAAGCGTTACACAATGAAACATGTGTCATTAATCAGTGAGTGGAGACGTAAAAAAGCTAATTCTGAATCTTGTCAACAACAATTGCACTTATTATTTAATTCTACTGAATGACTAACGTGAGCTTCAGGAAAAACCATATTTGAATCATATCAGCCATTGCAGTTATCAGCTATAACTTCAGTCCAAAAAAAAGGTGAATCATTATTGGGTGTTGTGCGTCATTAATTTTTGACGGTGGTTGAAAATATACCAGTGATCAATAGGAAACACTTCAGTAATAAATTGAAAGAAATAAAATCGCCGAAGTTCCTCACCAGTCAACCACGGTGGCACAGTTGTCAGCATGGTTGCTTCGCGACTTCAACTCCCGTCCATTATTGAAAGCAACCTCCACGTTCGTGCAGTGCTTAACTTTAAGTGTGCAATTGATCTTGAAGTTCTTCCGTGACTTCTCACTAGGGAAATACATGCGGGTCTAATTCGAATAAAAATCTATTTAAATTTTCACTCAGGCTTTTTCCGCATTGTTAACAATTATGATTTACTATGAACTTTTCTATGTACTTTGGAACCTTAATGCGCTTACTTGGATTGAGAGAAATTCAGTAATTCTCTGAACCTTTTCTCTCCAATACTTCCTGTTAATTATTTTCATGTCGATTTCTGCTCAGGGGTTGTTGTCGTCTTCAGAATGCGAGATGGAGTGCTGCACACGCTGGGAATCTGAGATAATAACAGAAGCTGCTGGAAAGCCCCAGCAGGTCCGGTACCATCTGTGGAGAGAGATAGGGAGGATCAATATCAGGTCTGCACATGGATCTCAGAGCTCATCCGTTAACCCACTTCGCCACTGCAAAGAAACTGCTGTCCAGACCTGCTGACTCTTTCAGTTTTCCGGCTTTCATTCAGCTTTATTTCTCCGGAATTTCATTCACCTCCCATGTGAATGTTTTCTGTGAATCTTTCAGCGTTGCTTTCGGTTCTTTGATTAATTCTGTTTTTATTTCGTTTGAAGAATGTAGATGGTTTCCTGGGAAATCGCACAGAACTGCTGTTCTTCAATTCGGAATAAAAATGTAATGGGGCAATTTTTAAATGTACAGTCGACAAAGGAAAGCATTTTAATAAAAATGGTTTTATTTTTTACATTTCAAATGTGAGACAATCCGAGTGTACTGTATTTACTTCCTGACTGTCGGTGCATTTCTGCGATTATGTTGCAGTTCACGTTTCCGGCCAGTATTCGTCAATAACATGTGACACAGCGAAGTTCACAGATCAGAGAGATGGAAAAACCAATGGTTCAGCTGATGTGTAATTAAGACATCGGCCCCGATCTTCCAATTAGCACTGAAGCCGAGGTAGAGGACGCTGACTACGTTTGAATTTTAAATAGATCTGTCGAGAAGCTCTATTTGCAGCTGGTATATTTGGTGACCGCCTTGGTGCCCTCGGAGACGGCGTGTTTGGCCAGTTCCCCCGTCAACAGGAGGCGGACGGTGGTCTGGCTCTCCCGGGAGGAGATGGTGTGCCGCTTGCTTTAGCGGATCAGGTGGGAAGCCTGCTGGCGCTGTGCTCGAAGATGTCGTTGACGAACGAGTTGATGACACTCTTGGCTGAAGAGGAAATGCCGGTGTCCGGGTGGACCTGCGTCAGCACCTTGTAGATGTAGATGCTGTAGCTCTCCTTCCTGCTTTTCTTGCGCTTCTTCTCACCTTTGCCGCTTTGTTGGTGGCAGTTTTCTTTGGCCCCTTCTTGGGGGTCATGCCCTTCGCCGCCTCTTCAGGCATTGCGATGACTACGTTTGAAATTGCGCCCTTAACTGTTTCCAATGACTGGAGTGGGAACTGCCTCTACCGGCAGCAGAACGGGGCAATTGTTGAAGGAAATCGTGAGGCCAAATGACGAAATGAAGTGCGTATGTTATTGCTGTGGAAGAGCTGCTTGGCAGCACCGTAAAGTGCAACTTCCATCAATTTGTTGCTAATCAAGAGGAGCCTGATAGGCGTTCACGATAATTCAAAGAAGCGCACGAACTGTGCTCTAACAAGGACAGGACGCTTTGGGTTTATTCATATTTTTAACCAATGACAAAATAAATATCCAAGGAGATTCCACAATATTAATGAGCGCTTCCCTGAACTTCGCTTATGTTCCGAAACACACGATCTGCCTAATTAGAAATTGAATGAAAAGGTGTAAAGGAGGAAGGCATTATGTACTTATCTTGAAAGATTGAACGCTAGTTACAGTAATAGCTTAATTTAAAACACAAGGGTAGGCAATGTCGCGGATACTCGTTGACTGTCAATTAGAAATAGAGGGAGCCAAGGGAACCCAAGAAGTCTATACGCACAAACAGGGTCAGTGAATTAAATTCATGTGTTACTGAAATTCCACAATACTGTCAAACGTTAATCTTGCATTACATATTTTTGTGTGTTAATTTTTGTCGCTGTAGTTGATTAGATGTTGATGTTCTTTTTTTGTAGATGCTTGTTGATGAATCGCTGCTTGACATAATTTACCTGCTACCCGACTCCTGCCTCAAATTGGGTTTCCGTCTGAATACAGTAAAATGAAATTGTAGTTAATGCACAAAAACAAAAGCAGCTCATCGCCTGTTCCCCAAAGCTGACTTTCAGTCATATAGGCAGAGCCTGTCCACTATGAGATCCTGCAATATTCTGGACTTTGGCTTTCGGAGATCCTTACCGTTATGTGGAACATTAAAGTATGACGGGTTACAACCCCACAGTGAATAAATGAAGCTCTTTCACAATTGAAGTTCAAAGCCTATTGTACATGTGAGGTTTACAATAACATTCTTGGACACCACAGTGTCGCACCGTACGTTTATTAAGGATGATATAATGCTCACGCGGGAAGTGGAACTTACAATGACAAGTAGCCACTGTGGGCGATCCAAACATAGCAGAGTGCTGAGTAAAGCGCTGAGTCAGTATACATTTGTTTCCGCTTACTATACAATTCGCCCGCTATGCTTTGCATGATAGTGTTAAATCTAAAATCAAACCTCTACAAATAAGATGCATTGAATTTATTTTAATGGTAATTTCACTCTTGATAAATATCCATAAATTAATCATTTAACAGAAATTCTGTTCTTGTTTTTGTACCTACCATATTAAATAACATGCTGTATGTTCCTTTTCAGAGCCAAACAACATGGTTTACAGCATGGTTATGAAACGAGTTAAGTTCCAATACAATAGTGAAATAGTATACGATGTATGGTTCAAGTAAAATCCCATATTATTTCATCCTGGTACTTACTATTGTTGCATGGTAGGTTGAGACCATTTTAAAAGTACTTTGTATAACCTGTTGCTTCCCGTTTAATGGGCAAGGTTTAAAGGAAACGGGAAAAAAACTACAAATGATAACCGTTTTTTTTACAGTGTCTGTCATTGAAATTAAAGTATTTAATGTCAACAGTAAACCAGATCTCCTCAAGTTCATATATCTTGATGACGTTTGAGAGGAATTTTTAATTCATCTCTGACCACGGGGGAGGTGCCAGAGGACTGGAAAACAGCTAATGTGGTTTGTCTATAGAATGATGAGGACAGGTTGTCACGGTGACACAGATAGTTTTTTGTTTCTTTGATAAAAGCCATTTTGGTACTAGAGTTGGGGACGAATATTACTGCAGAGATTGAAACATGGAATTCTGAAAGATGGTCACACAGATTCGGGAGGCAAAAATGCGCTTAAGGATTTTGCAGATAACGGGACTTTGGAGATGGTGCAGCAGTTTGTAAGGACTGTGGCTAAAAGGGCTTTTTTGAAGACAGGTCTGATCATGGAAATTTTGACTGCACCTCATGAAATAGAGCCTTTAACAAAATCAGCTAACACCTGGGCCAGCCGGTTAGGTTTGGGGTTCAGCAATTTAGTCGGAATAGGGTCCAGGAAACCAGGGAGTGGAGCTCGTAGGCAAAATAAGTATAGAAAGGAAATGATGCGATGCGGGCACCGAGCAGGAATATTACAGTTCTGGAGGAGAAAAAATCTCAAAATTAAACATTGGATGGTTCTAAAACATTGTTTTAGTTTTAAGCAGTAGGAAAGGAAAGATCTTACATATATTTGAATGCATAATACTTTGTTGTGCTGAGTGCTAAAAACATCGCTTCGTGGAGCCTGCACCATAAAATCCACCTGCTCCATTTTCTGAGTTCCTACTGCAGGCCCATGACATTCTGTTCCTGTGATTTATTTGGAGGCCAGGATTACGCGATTGGCAATCAAAGCTCATAACGTTCAAAATAATTTCCAAAGAAGAAATGTAAAACAAAATTAATTTAAATGAAAGATTCAGCAGAGAGAATAAAAAAATCATTCAATGTGATAGAAAACACTGCTCTCTTTCTATGTACAATGCGTGGGAGGGAGCTGCTCTGGAACTGAGCGGGTGCTGATAGAAAAGTAAAAATTGTTCCAGCCCAAGGTTTGTGAAAAACAAAAAAAATTGATAAAAATACCTTTCGAAGTCTTTGTTGATTGTGCAAGTTTGCAGTCAGAAGAAATATCAACTTAAAGTCGTCAGGGATCAACACACCAAGGAAATGATGGAAAGATCAACTCCACCCACTCATCCGGCAAAGATCGGCAAAAGATGCAGAACTTGCCAGTGATGCCCACATCCCAGGAATGAATAAATAAATACAGTTGATTTTATGATCTGCTAAACTATAGGAGTGGCGCAAGTCATCCTTGGCATCTCTTCTCAGAGAATGGAAACTGATTTTCCCTATTTGCCGAGCAGCAGAGCCCCTCACCGGCGAGGTACACTTCTAAATTCCCCGTGTATAATCGTCAAGTTACCCCGCTGGATACATGACAAGGCAAGGAGGGCATTCTTATTCTGTTACATTATCATTAACAGTGAGATATTCAACAGCTATCAGAAAGCCGATGTACTTATATTCCAGGAGTACCAATGAGTATGAGCACGGGAGAGTAAATATCCCTGATCTGTAGAATTAGTGGCCGTTCCATTCTTTATGGGAATCTTTGCCTCCTGCCCCGTTTTGCAGTTCCTATTGGATTGTATCTGAGATCATTAAGTGATCCCCTTTATAGAACAATCCGTGCCCAGCTGAGGAAAGCAGCTTGGATAACATTTGGCATTAGTTCCAGTCACTTAACAAACAAGTCGCACTTCCACTTCATTGTATTCAGAACGGCAATGGCAAAATTCTGTAGGTCAGTCTCCGAAACACATGCCATTGAAATTCAACAACAGAAGGAGATCCCAGAGGAAATGTGTCTCAATGTATACTTGATAACTTTGTGGATCAGTATGTCAACGAGCCAACAATGTTTCTGGATCTAGGTCAGGTCGATTTTAGGTCTAGTCGTTCGCAATGAGGAAGGTTTAATCAATAACCTTATACAAAGTGATTTATAAGGGGGATTGAAAATAATATGGTAGTTTTGAAATGCAAGCTGTCCAATGTAGATTCGGTCATGGCTTTAAAGGTATGATTGTGGGCAAATAAGACTTAACATTAAGATAATTATTGCACAATTTTAAACAAGTACACATCCCTTTTATTTGCATCAGCCCCAAGGTAAATTAAGAATACTGTAACCGTGATGATTAAGATGCCATAGTAATAAAGCTCTGAATTGGAAAGCTTTTAGAATTCAGCAAAAGCAGACCTGATATTTACAACGATACAGTAAAGAGCATACGATATTAAACCAACTGCTTTCTTTAAAAAAAAATGTAAACGTTACTATAAATTATGCAGATGAAGAAGCAATCAATCCTAAGAACAAACATTGAAAATGGTGAACCGAAATGGGGAATGGGGAAATGGCTCAAAAATGATCCAGAATGAATGTGAAACCAAATATCAAATGGACATAAGGAACTCGTGGAAACCTGTATTAAAAAATAAACAGTACTGAAGACATTCATGGTACTAAGTTGGAAGCAATCTTCCAGACCTTTCCACTTGCTGCATAGAGTATTGCAGAAGAGGTTGCTGCAAAGAAAGCGGATGAATTGGATTCGATCTTTCAGAATTACTTCGAATCCACATCAGTTCCCAACGATGGGAAGTTAACAAACCCTGATATTTAGGAAGGGAGGAAGAAAGAAAGCGGGGAACACTGAACTTAACATCACTGCAAGGCAAAATGCTAATCCAGAATGTGCTAATAGAACACTTGGAAAATCAGAATGTTATTCAATAAAATCAATACAGATTTGTGAAGGGGAAGTTGAGTCCGGCAAACCTATCAGCATTTTTGAGCATGTGTTTATGTAGAGGATAATGTGACCACAAATGAATGTGCTAACTTTGGATTTTCAGGAAGCACCCATTAAAGTATCCTTAAAGTTTCTTACTCAGTCTTAGGAATTATGGGATTTGGCGTTATATATTCGGATGAAAACTAAATTGGTTAATGGACTGACAATAGAGAGTAGGAAGAAAAGTTGCATTTTCACCTTGGCAGCCTGCAATTAGTGGGCTGACAGGTGGATGAATATTAAGGATCAGTGAGGATGGCAAGGACACAAGTATGTACTCAGGGTGAGGGAGTTTATTTATTCGTTCATGGGATGTGGGAATCGATGGCCTGGACAACATTTATTACCCAGAGAGGTCACATCAGGAGTCACGTGGAGGCCATAACAAATAAGGATAGCAGATTTCCTTCACTAAAAGGCATTAGTAAGCCGCTTCGGTTTTTACAACAATGGCTTCGTGATCATCCATGGACGTTTGAAACAATTGCATCCCACCATCTGCCATGGCGGGCTTCTAATGCGGGTCCCCAGAGCATTAACCCGATTACTAGTGCAGCGACGATATCAGTATGCTGTCGCCTCACAGATGCCTCTTTTCAGCCAAGTCAATTTACTTCACATGATGTCAAGAAGTGGTTGGGGACCTTGGATACTGCAAAGCCCTTGACAATATTCTGACAATAGTACTGAAGTCTTATGCTCCAGAACTTACCACGCCCCTAGCCAAGCTGTTCCGGTATAGCTATAACACTGGCGACCACCTGGCAATGTGAAAAATTGCCCAGGTATGCCCTACAGACAAAGGCAGGACCAATCCATCTCGGCCCATACCGCCCCAATATCCTTAACTCGATCATCAGTAAAGAGACGGAAAGTATCATTAAAAGTGCTATCTTGTGGCACTGCTTAGAAACAACCTGAACACTGAAGCTCTTGGCTTTTCCAGGGTCACTCAGATCCTGACCTCATTTTAGCTTTGTTTCAAGCATGGACAAAAGAGCTGAACACTAAAGGTGAGCTGAAAGTGACTGCCTTGATATCAAAGGAATCAGGGGGAAATCTATCCTCTGGGTCTGAGATGTGTACATTCCGTAATAATGGCCGAGATGATGGAATTGAATTCGAAGTGTAGAATAAGGTTATTTCCCAGCTTAGAGCATCAGGAGAGGCCCCAGACTCAAGAGCTGCAACAAGAGGCCCATCATCCCATTGCCAACCAGTAGCTCAATCGGAGATCCAGCTGCCAACATTATAACTACAGCAGTTTTAATAAGTGCTATTCCAAATTTCACTACCTCGACTGCTAGCGGCAGGCTTACCATCGAACCCCTCCTGGCTAATCATTTGCTGGCAGATCAGAGAGTGACAACAGCATAAGATGCAGACAAGGATGTAGCTTAGCCGCCTCAGTGCTGGATCGACGTGATACAGCCCTATGATAACGCTGAAAATAAAATTGTTTCAGCACGTGGCAGAGTGCACAATATCCTCACAGCGAACGCTTATTACAGCTTTGGTGAGGAGTGTGGAGAAACAATATTTCTTTCTAACTCTTCACAAAGTTGTGGTGACATTTCATATGCGGCCGCCATCTTATTCTTGCTCCACAAAAATAGTTTATTTAGCCCTACGTTTATTCACCTGCCAAAGTTAATTTCTCTGACGTGATTCCTGACTTTTACCCGTGGTCAATTTATGAAGGAGCACAGTTTGATGTTGAACTGGTTGAGTCACGGATACAATGTTTTTTTTATTTCATTTTACCCATTTGTGCTATGGCACCGGAAGCTACAGCGTTCTTTCGAGGTGGAAGCTGGTAACGCAGGGATTAGAGATTGATGTCTGTGTCTCTTTCTCCAGCTCTCTCCCCCACGAAATCTCTCCATACCTCACACGCACACACAAACGCACACCGATGCCAACATGTTTACTTCCCATTCTGGCCCAAGTGAATTGAAAGGAAAAATTCTGAGGAAGAAGGGGCTGCCTCTAAAGAGATGGTTTGGGTAAAGTCGAGGTACATTCCCACGTTATGGAATGGATGGTCCTATAAAACCAAAAGTTTTTGCTGAAGAAATATGTAGAGAGCAACACGAAGGAAGGTAAATGTCGTCAGTTTTTTTTATTCATTCAAGGGATGTGGGCTTCGCTGTCTGGGCCAGCATATATTGTCCATCCTAATTGGCCTTGAGAAGTTGAAGGTGTGCAGCCTTCTTGAACTTTTGCTTTTCCTGGGGTGTAAGTACAGGAAGTGTTGAATGGGAGGGAGTTCCAGGATTTTGAACATGCGACAGTGAAAGGCCGGCGATAGATTTCCAAGTCAGGATGGACAGTGACTTGGATGAGAACATCCAGGTGTTGGTGTTCCCATCTGTCTGCTGCGACTGACCCTCTCGACTGTAGTGGCCGTGGGTTTGGAATGTGCTGCGGACAGAACCTTGGCGAATTTCTGTAATTCATCATGTAGATGGTAAACGCTATGCTGCTACCGTCCATCAGGCGTGCAGGGAATGAATGCTTGTGTGTAGGGTGCCAATCACACCGGCTGCGCTGACCTGGACGGTGTCAAACTTCTTGAGTATTGTGGGATATGTGCTCATCCAGGCAAGTGAGGAGTATTCTATCACACTCCTGATTTGTGCCTTATAGATTGTAGACAGGCTCTCACGAGTCAGGAAGTGAGTTACTCCTGGCCGAATGCAAAGCCTCTGAAAAGCTCCTGGAGACACAGTATTAATATAGCTAGTCAAGTTAGGTTTATGGACAATGTTAACACGCATTATGTTGATGGTGGGGATTAAGTGATGGTAATGCCATCAGACATCAAGGGACGATTGTTAGATTCTCTCTTGTTGGAGATGGTCATTGCGAACTTGTGTGTTGCGAATGTTATTTGCCACTTGTCCGCCCAAGCCTGGATATTGCCCAGGTCCTGCTGCATTTGGACATGGTCTGCTTCGGTATCCAAGGAGTCCCGAATGGTGCTGAACGTTGTGCAATCATCAGCGAACATCCCTACTTCTGACCTTATGATGGACGGAAGATCCATTGATTTAGCAACTGATGATGGTTCTGCCGAGGACACAACGCTGAGGATACGATACTGCAAGTGAGAGCCATGGAAACAATAGACAAGTCAGAGGGGTAGTTAAAATGAATACAGGCAAAAAAAAAATGGGTGACAAGGAGATAGATTAGCTTTTGCACTATTTACATAAATATAAAAGGTTGCCAAAAGCAGGAACGGGCCAATGAGGGACTGAAACGTGGTTTCACGCCTGGAGCCAGAGGGCTTGTCTTATGTTTATCACGAATGGAAAATACTGCCAAAGGCAGAGTGAAACAGGAGGTAGTTGCGACATTGGAAGGGATAAAAAATAGAAAGATGAAGCATTAGAAACCTGGTTGTGTTTAAATGTTGAAAATTCTCGAGGATTGGCTCAGTGTCAGGTATTGAGGAAAGTAGGTGCGGAAATTGCCGAAAGCAGTGGCCTCAAATTTCCAATCCTGTTTAGCTATCACGGATGGTGTTAGAGGATTGTAGAACTACAAATGTTATACCCTTGTACACAAAATGGGTTCAATGATCATTTAGTCAACCACTGACGCACCAGTTTTACCTCGGGTAGTGGACGTGCTTTTGGAAACGACATCCAGATACAAAATCCACATGGATAAGTACAGATTCATTAAGGAAGATATGCTTGGATTTGTTAAAAGCAGATTGCTTTCAGTTAACTTTATTGTTTTAGGAAGAATACTGTCAGTGGAGCATGGGCACAAAGTCAGCTGAATGAAAGGCAACAAAGAGTCGTGGTGAAGAGATATATAGTGGGATTCTCCAGGCGTCAGTAGTATCATCAATGCTATTTTTCGTCTACATAGGAGCAAGGCGTCAGTGTGGAGGGCACAATTTCAAATTTTGTTGATGACACAAAACTTAGAAGTGTTGTAAAATTCTACAGAAAACAATGATAAATCAACAGAGGACAGTGGCAGGCTGGTGGGACAGATGGTATGAGGTGAAATTTAAAGTGGAGAAGAGTGAAGAATGGTGAAAGAAGGGGAAAAGGTCAATGCAAATGAGATACAGGCGCCTAGGGGCCTGGACAAAACTGAACAGCAGCCAGTGAAGTTTGCAGGGCATGTCGGGAGAATAGTTAAATTAGTGAACGGTGATTCAGTGAAAAATCAAGTGGATCCACCGTCTGTGCACTGAACTTTCAATTCTCTCCCAGTATTTGGCGGAGTTGCAAGTAGAGGGAACTGGGACATTTTTCTAGCTAGCTTAAAGTCAGATGTTTGTTGTGTTTATAGCAAATATGGTAACAACTAACCTGCAGGAAAATTAATCCAACTACCGTTGCCACTTATGCGTTAATCTCAGGGACAGTCAGCTCGCAGTACCGCTTGACAGAAGAGACGATAACACTGTGGAGAGTTCTCACTGCTTTTCGCTAGTATTTGAGCTGTGCTGAGTGTCCTTCATAAGAATTGAAATCGAGTTAAATTTAATTCAAAAACTTTATATGGGGAAAGTATTGGTTTCTCAGTCAGTGAATTATGCGTCACTTGCAAGTATCTGAGCTATGACGTACATTTTGCAATAACGGTGTTTTCTTTCATTCGGACGTGGTTTAAAGTAATTAGCCATAAATTATTACCCTATTGTATAACGCTTGTAAAGTACATACAAGGAAATTATTTTAATGCCGCCAGCTGAACAGTCGATGCAAAGCTTTTTTATTAAGGATGTGGGGGATAGACAGAGAGTATACCATTCAGGCACCAAATGAGCAATGGGCGTATTTTCTAGGTGGTGAGAAACAGGGAACATAGAGAAGCAAAATGACTTTTGTCCCCAGGTGCAGAACTCACTAACTGCCAGTGCACATGTGCAAAAAATCATTTTATGATCTCAACCTCCAGGCTTTCATATCTGAGGTACCACTCATTCTAATAGATATTGAGACAACTGTCTTAACTTTGCTGATACACAGATTTTTGTAACAGACTGAGAGGCATAAAACCTACAAACGCGTTTTATGATGCAATGTTGTGAATTATATTCCATCATTTTGCTCTAAGCATCACTTCTTCTGGAGCCGCAAACAATTCTTTATCTGCGCTGGCGCTGTATGACAGTGCGAATTGAGAATGCTCAGAATGGTGCAGTTGAGGCAGGAGATCAGCCAGAAAGTTTGTGAATTTCGAAGAAGCCGTGAAATACATAATACACCTGCCACTATTTCTCGTGTTCTTACAGGCGCTGCTCAGACCAAGCTCCAGGACCCTGGAGTGCAAGTAGCGCTGATTCCGGAGTTTAGTAGGTCACTTTAGGAATTCAGTTCTGATAATGCTAGATTCGTATAATTACAGGGTGGGTTAAGCAGAGAAGGTTCCCTTCCTGTCTTTGTTGGTTCTCTGACGGAGACATTCACCTCGTTTCAATCCCTCGCCGTTTGCTGCGCTTTTTTTTTTCTATTTCAGGGTTTATACCTGCTTCTAATCTCTTCAGAAAAGAAGCGTGAAGGGTGGTCAGATCGAGGTTTCTAACCTGTTACATTCTTGTGTGAGATTAAATAGGGAGAAACTGCTTCCGCCGGCCATAAGAATGGGGTTGAATCAGAACATATTGTTGGCACTGATTCACAGCGATAGTGCCTCGGCCAAACGATGGAAAAGTCACGAAGAACTTCTTACACTTACAGCAGCTGGGAATCTCGAAATAATTGCAAAGAATGATCGAGAACGCCACGATTTCGACAAAAATGCTTTTTGTTCCTTGCAAATCGTGGAAACATAGCCATCCCTTCTGTTCTCTTTAATAATTCAGCGGATTTTGCTTTTTTTTCTGTTATTTCACTGAGACCGAGCCCTGTGACCCAAAGGGCTGCACTTGGACAAGGATTGGAGCCATGGACCCTCAGAATAAATGCCTAATTCTCTACCGACTCGGCTGTCCGGGCTCCACTGAGTGTTTTTTCCCATCGCTGCTTCCACTGCCTAACAAGAGTCATCACAGCACTTATTTTTCTATTTCGATCTTTGAAAATTCACCCCGTACAGCGCATTTCCCACACACGCAAACAGGCAGCCTCCACTCGGCATCATTTCACAAATCTTCTAACTTGTATCAACTATTCGCTCTTAAGCAGTAGAGTGTGACGTGTCAATTGTTTTTATCCTGGTAGGTGACATTGGACCTTCAGAGCTTTGAAGAGTCTATTTAATTCAGGGAGATATTAAGTTGCAGAAAATGGAGTGGGAAGCTCCACAGGCACAGAGATGGATTTCACGAGTGGGTAAACGATTTAATATGCTGTTTGTGGTGGCAACGTGTAATACCATCCCCTTGAAAGCAAGCCAGCTCATTCGGAGTAATGCTTAAATTGTGTGAATCACTAAGGGTAGGGGGTTAAATAGGCCTGCCAACCCGAGACCATAATTGAAACGATCCACCATGTACCCCACCCCACTCTATCCAGCACAAAGTGCAATAACATAGATCACTCAGCATATTCCTTTGCTCTGCTCAACCCATAATGAATAAAAGTGCTTCTTATGTATACAGCTCCAGAGGTACGATTGGTCCTTTCGGGCTTCTTAATATTGGCACGTAAACCCACATGCTTTTTTCGGACTTTGTTACGTTGATGTAAACTTCATAACACCCGCTCCCATTTTATTTCTTGCTTGGTTTTACTGGTTTAGTTTTGTCACGTTTCTATCTTTATTCCTTTATGTTACATTTAGACGATTGCTATGCAGCCATTCACAGCCCCATCTGGACATATATATTTTTTTGGTTACCATAACCATTACAAATGTCTATGGATTTTGCATCAATAAACCTTTTCTCTTATTCCCTCCACCCTCGCAGGCATTCGCTTTTGTACATCCCGCCCATTCCTGCTCTCCACATTAAAATTTGGTATATTGATAAATTTCTTCATTTCTGATGAAAAGTCATCGACCTGAACAGTTCGCTCTGTTGTGTCCACCGCTGTTCCCTGAGCGGCTGGGTATTTCCAGGATGTCTTTTTTTTCATATTCCCAGCAATCACGCTGCATTGCTTTACTGTCTGAAAGGATGTTGGAATCAGATTCAATCTGGGTTTAAAAAAATTAATTTACAGGGTGATGTGGTAAGCTGCATTGTGTAACAAAATTGACAGCTCTTTCCAAGAACTGCATGGAGCATATGGACCCACAGACCTCCTTCTGAGCTGTAGGATTTGATGAATCAAGGCTTTAATTTCTGCATTGACTGGGAGATTAGAAAATAGCTGAAGAACGAATGGTTCCAAGTAATTGTCTGATGTTTTGTACCGAACATGTAACATGTAACAGGATTACAGGCACAACACAGGTCTAAAAGTTACTACTATAATAACCCCAAACCCCTATTGAATCTGGCTCCCAGTTACACACCCGTTAATGAAACAATAAGAACAAGTATGTTTAAAAAGATCCCAGCAATTCGACACAATACCTTGGCTAGAAGAATTCAAAGTGGCTTTTTCAAGCTTCGCTCCGTGTAGACAGCAGGCTTAATGCATGAATACTGGAGGTTGTTTGAATTTCCTGTCGACCTTACAATGCCTTCCCTAGCATAATTCTCCTTGATACCTCTTTGTCCTTATTAATGTCAGCCCCATTGTTCCCATATGTCTTTGGAAGATCAGCTTTATCATAATATGTATCAGTTCATGGTGCTAATATTAGCAGGAACCTTTGGGGGAAAATAAAATAATCCAACTGTCTGGTCTACCTTCTGTGGATAGGTATAACATCCTACCATCTCTTTGAAATTTATACATCCATCATTTATCTAAAACTGCAAATTCTCTCACCTCACAGTCTAAGACTTCAGCTACGTTTTTGCATTTAGAATTTCATACCGAGCTTCTTTTGATGTGTGAAAGCCAACAGGGAAGCTTCTCTAATTCAGTTAAATCCCACATACACTCAGACAAATTAACTAAACCCCACCATTCGCCTGCTTTTACAATAAATCACAATAAATTTATGAGAATTATTGTACTTTCGGAACATCTGGAATTCATTCCCTTACCCTCTGTCCCCCTTTACCTCTCTCTTCTTCTTGCTAACAATCGTTCAAATCTTCTTATTTGACCAGAGAATTGGTCATTTTCCTAACTAACCCCTTGTGAACCTTCGTTTTAAATGTTGATATATAATGCTCCATTCAAGCACCTTGGCAAGGGGAGGGGTGGGGGGTTGGGGGGTGGGTGTATGTTTTTTTGTGAAATGAAACAGATAAATAGAAGATTCTGCTGTGTTGTTCAGCTGAGCAGGCTTCAAAATTAAATTGTGTGGATCTGCTAAACTAAGTATATCCCTCCCGCCAGAGCTCGCTATGTGGAATATTGATGAGGGTCACTGTTCAACCTGGGATTACAAATATTATCTACCGTTGGCTCCCACTTATAGGGGCAGGTACCACAGGCTGTCCACATTGATCATGCTGGACCTCCACCATCGATTTGTAATTTGGTAATTTCCAAAAGGTGACCAGAACTGCACACAGTTCTCACATTGTGGCCTAACTAATAACTGATACAGTTCCAGCATAACCTCCCAATTAGTATATTCTACACCTCGGCTAATAAATGAAGGGACTCCACATGACTTCTTAAACACCTTATCGTCCTGTCTTGTAACATACCAGGATTTGTGGAGATTCACTCCAATATCCATCACTTCCTTTACACCTCCCAATATTCTCTTCATTAATTGTGTGTTCTCTTCGCCTTGTTTGAGCTCTCCAGCTGCATTCGATCGTTCTCTTCCGGGTTGAATTCCATTTGGCACTTTTCTGCCCATCTGACCCGTCGATTGATAACTTCCTTCTATCAAACTTCCTCACTATCAAACACACAAAATTTTCTAGTTTCCTGAAAACACCCTGTTGGTTCCCCCTATAAGTGTTTCCAAATAATTTATTTGTACCACGAAAAGCACGGCTAATCATGCATGTGGCTTTTTTTTCAAAAGAGAAATCTGATTGGTACAAAGCCATCTCCCCAATACCGTAAACGCTAATATTTTCAGGGCTCACATCGGTGCTCGGACGCTCTTTGAAATGCAAGTTCACCAGTCGCTCTGCCATATAGCCTGATGAACAATTCCCAGTGATGCTTGCAGCGAAACAGTGCAACGGATTTGAAAACATTGCATTATAACTGCGCACCGTTGATCGGTGACACATAACCTCCTGGGCTCAGAAATCAATGTCGCCCCCACCTAATTCCAACCAATCTCGAACGCTTCGATATGACGACACCCAGACTCGAGTCAAAACAAGAGTGTGCTCTCGCCACAATGTTGCCCTGCGGCCTGTGAAGGGGCACTGTTGTTTGACTGTTAATCAGATAAATACATAAACCAAAACGGCAGTTGGCCTGTTATTTATCGCTTTCCCAACTTGCTCTGATCGCCTCAAGTCACCGATTGATGGTCAGACAAATAAATGTTTCAGTTCCCTGCTCTTGCAACACCTCCCAAATATAGTTCCAAATTTATATTTCAATAGGCATTCGGTATTTTCTCGTTGAAGCCGCAGTCGTGAGTTTGCCCGACTGTGAGCCACTTGCTTCTAATTCGGCATGAAATCCACACGCTTCAATTGCAACATCCTTGAGATACAGCAACATTTCGATATTGTTTTTACTTCAGTGTTTGAAGTGCTCATACTCTTTGAATTTAACATCCTTCCGAAGGCATTTGTGAATGAGCAACTTACACTGCTCATGCGCGACATGTCCACATCCCCTGAAATAAATAGAAAAGAGATTGCATACGTTTCAGCGTATTGATGACGGGAGTTTTTTCAGCTTAAGGTTTGCTTTGGACAAATTATTTTCATCATTGACAAGAAGGAGAACGGATCTGTTGCTGAACAACTTTGTTACGATCGGATCATTCAGCATCTCTGGGATAAACATCCCCTTACAGCGCGCTGGTAACCTGAACCTTTAGCTGTGCAAAGACTAGAGTTCCAGCCTGTGCGCGATCAATCATTAAGGAAAAAAGCTCAATCGTCCACTCATTGCAAGTTGAATTTGACAATCAGATACCAGGGTAGTTGAGCCAGGTGGCCAGTGAGCTCCGATTGTTAGAGTGTGTTGCTAAAAACGCCAAGGTTGCGGGTTCAATTCCCGTACTGGACGATGCGTGTTATCCTGCTTAGAAGTAATTATGCCCCACACCTGGTTCAGCTGCACTCCCTAAGCTGTCACACGGGAAGGGGCTGTGCATTTTTTATTTACTTCCATGCTTCTTGCGTCTGGAAAATTTCTGCCTTTAGTTCTGACACATTCGTCCATCTTTTAACACTTCTGTGCCAACTTTGTTGGCGTCATTACAACAAAGTTTTGCTACTGCACAACGGAATTCTTGCAAACGAAGCTCTGCACAGCAGCTCTGGGGCAAACATATCCTTACAGCTCCCTGGTAAGCGACTGGGCAAATATGAGCGTTCCAGCATGCGCACAGTCAGTCAGGTAAGGGAGGATGCTGAATTCTCTACTCACTGCTAGGCTGAATTTGGAAACCTTTTGATCCCAGCAGGGAACGTGCAGCTGGCGACCAGTGGGCTGCTGGATAAAAGCTAAATAATGCTGTTGCTGGAAACCTGAAACAAAAACAAAAAAGGCTGGAAAATACTTCTTCTGAGTCATCTGGACTCGAAACGTTAATTCTGTCTTTCCCTCCACCGTTGCTCTCAGACCTGTTGAGTTTTTCCAGCATTCTCTGTTTTGACCAGTTAGCTCGGATGGTAAGCCGGGTGATGCCCATGGTGTTAAGAGCCTGTGGGCTCGATCCGCATTGACCAACGAGGCATGGAAGATGTATGGCAAGCATGAATATTTCTTCAGTTCAGTTGCAGTTCTTCTACTATTACGTTGTTAGAGGTTCAGTTGTAATTCCTACACTGTTACAACGGAATAGGATTTCGAATCGGACTGTGTTCTCCTGCGGCATCGCAGGTTGAGCCTTTTTTTTTCTTCCACACTTCTCGCCTTCGGCAAATTTCTGCCTCTTGTTCTGACAAATCCGCCCTTCTTTTAACACTTCTGTGCAACAAATCTGTCTACATCATGACCACAAATATTTTCTCCCGCACAGCTGAACACTTGCAAATGAGCAGTGACATCACTGTCAACTGTGCCCATGCCTGCCGTTCGGCGCAATGTTGCAGGCAAATTCACTGGAGCCAACTTGCAAGCGTCAGCGCAACCAATCATACTAGCCTACGATAAAGTTATTGAATTTAACCTATTAACATTCCGCTGCACGAAAAAAAATCTCGCTTCCCAATGATTTCACACAAAGAGCGCATCCGTCAACAAAGCCTATCTATTATCATATTTCTTAACAGTCAGTCAGCTGCTGGCGAGGACCAAAATTATGTGCTGCGTCGAGATGTCTTTTAAAAAAGCAGCACGGTGTACTCCGGTTTGTTGTTAATTATTTTCAAACACGCCGGGAACATAGTAAAATACTGAACCGCGCAACATCTACTTCATTGCTGGGTTACTTGTAAGCGACGGATAAACTAAGTCGCTGAGAAGGCAATGCTTTCCCGTCTAATTGGCCGTAATTCCAATCTCTCTCTGACATTCTAGTCGCTAAGACACTCAGCAGAGGGTAAAGTGAAGGCAAAATAACTGTGAGCTCTCCTCACTGTGAAGTAGCTTTTCTGTATGACTGTTACCGAGATAGATTTATAAATCACAAAGGCAGTCGGCCGATTATTTGTTCTCTCATTTACTGGTTCCGCAACTTGCTCTAATCGCCTAAAGCCGCTTACTGAGAGCCAGGTGGAAATATATTTCAGTTTCCTGCACTTACAACTTCCCCGACTTTTACTACTAAATTTAAAAATCAACAGGTACTCGCTCATTTCTCACTTAAGAACTCATCATAATTTGTAAACACTATGACCGTCTTACTTCTCTTTCGCTACATTCAGCAAAGTCTTTGCACATTCATTCCTCTACAACACTGTAATTATTATGGCAGTACCAAACTTTAAATTGAGCAGGTACTCCGTCATTTCGCGCTGAAGCACCCGTCATAAGTTAGCACTGAAGTGGCCGCCTTACTTCTCATTCACAATTTAGCTCCATTTCCAATCTTCACTTGTCACTGTCAGCGATATATGGCCAGATTTTAAAGTAAAGAATGTCACTGTGAAAACTGCTGCAGTGTCCATAATAGCGGTCTCTGTGCTGATCTATTTGGAGAATTTGCCATTTCGGTTGCCTAGGAACACAAATGTTCATTTATCAGCAACGGAACAAACTTCAAAAATGGGTGATCAACAAAATGATTATTAACAATGTTCACTGGGGTCAGCGCCCTGGCGCGGATTTTCATCCATCGTCTTCTGGGGTAGCTGACTTTCGGATATATTTTATCTCCATTTCTCAATTTACTTTTTATATCATTGTTTAATTGTTTGACAATCAGACGTATTTTAACAGCTACCAGAGACCGCAGGATACTCCGCGCACACAACAGCAAGAATCAGAATGACCCACTGGTGGGAAACTGAATAAAACCCTTTGTTTGCCTGTTCACCATATCAGGCAGTTTTATGATATTGTGGTTGACAGCTGCTGTCTGTTCTGCAACTGTTAGCTTAGCCGTTAATTACCGACCCGATTTTACACCCCTGGCATACATTGCCTCTCAAAATGGTTGTACGTTGAATTATTTGAGTTCCTGTCCAAAAACTTGCGTTTATGCAGTTACACAAGCTGTTACCATCCTTTCACGCAGATAAACCCCCTCCTTATGAACGAAAGCAAACCGCGTTAATGCTCATGAGCTCAAAATCCTCCTTTTCCTCCCAAACATTTCAGGTTCTTTGTTAAAATACCTTTCAACTAGTTTCCTGAACACCTGTTTTTGCAGTTTGTCCCATTTCCAGCACTTCTACATTCTCTAATTGATCTGCGTAAATCATTTGGGTTTCCAAACTTCGAAACAATGGGTTTAATTTAATGCCTTTTCTAGTCAGTGAGCTGATGGGAGAAGATACTCATTTCAATCATGGAGGCGAGCAGTGTTTGAACATTTACTCCGACCCGCATACACAACAGTCATGCTCAACACCTTAACCACTCGCTCACCACAGCTGGACAAATGTAGCCTTGTCGGTACAAAATGTCAGGCATAATGTAATGTACAAAACATCAGACAGTTGCCTGGAATCATTCATTCATCACCTTCACCTGATGAGCCCTTTTCTAATCTCCCAGCCCACGTCGAAATGAAATTCGTGACTCGCGGAATCGTATCATTGAGAAGGAAGCCTGTTGGCCCATCGAGTCTGTCGATGCTCTTTGATAGATGTGTTAATAATGTTCCACAATCCAGCTTTTCCCGATTACCCTGTAAATTAGTTCCATTGAAATCTTGTTTGAATCTGATTTCACCATCCTTTCAGGTAGAAAAAAAAGAAACGTGAAAGCTGGAAATATGAAAAAAAAAACAGAACTGCCAAAGAAAGAAATGCAACAAAAGTTTGCGATGCCTCTTTGTGGACAGCGAAGACGGCTGTGGGAAGCATGTTAAACGAAGCCCAGGTACCTCCGTCGGTAGAGCATCAGGCTTTTATCCTGAGGATCCCGGTTTCCACTGCTATTTGGGCGTTGCCTTTTTGGCTCAAGGTGTTCACTCCCAGCAAAACGGCAACAAAACGACGCATGGACGTTGAATTCTTCAAGGAGAACTGAAGAAACGGAGAACGCTTTGATTTGCAGAAAAATACCCACCATCTCGTAATTGTGGTAGCTTCGTTCGATTTTTAGAATTGTTTTCAGATTTCCAGCTACTCTAAGTGTGAAAAGGGCTTCCTAATTTTACCCTTGGTTGGCACGATCGCTATGGATCAGGAGCAAAAACATGTCAGGATTCAGCCCCATTCTTAGCGGCGGGAGAAACAGTTTTTTCATGTTTAATCTAACAAATCACTTCAGCAGGTTTGAAAACTTCATTCTTCCATAATCAAGGAAATGGAAAAGTTTGGAAGCCCTGAAATGTGTCGGGGTGGGGGGCGGTGTTATGCAGGGATCAGGAACAAGGTGAAGGATTGACACTGGGTGAAGTTCTCCTTCTTAAAGCCAGCACAGACAGGATTGGCCAAATGGCCTTTATTGTTCCCATTCTAAGATTATGTTTTCTCTGTCAGTGTGTAGGCAATGAGGTTGAGGTCACTATGAGATTCTTTCAACTGAGACTTGGACATGACCCAGGTTAGGGTTGTAGTGTGGTTTGGAATACATCAACAGCTTTTACTATTTTTGGTTCTTGGGTGAGAGAATTGCTGGTAAAGCCAGCATTTATTTGTGGAGACTTCTTCTCCACTGTACGTGCAAGCTCTGCACAACTTACATCTGATCCTTTGATTGTGGGACTATATCGAAAGAAATTGTCTGTGAGGACAGGAGACAATAGGCACAAAAATCAAGTGTTGTAATGGGAATGAGATGAACAGGAATTGTAGAAGGCACTAATTGATTCTCAGTTGCTGCATCCTGTCTGGCTCTGGGTGCTGCTCTTTAGGACCGAATTGATGATGTGAAGGATGTTGGAAATAGGGCTGGAAAGATTCACGAGAATACTCCTGGAGTTTGGAATTTCAGTTATGATGGTAGAATACAGAAGTTAGGACTGTTTTCCTGGGAGAAAAGAAGATTGAGAGGAGGTTTTCTAGAAGGATTGGAAATCATGAGGTGCTTGGTCAGAAGAGACCGGGAGATCATGTTCCCGTTCGTGAAAGGTTCAAGACTGAGAGGGTAGAGACTTAAAGTAGTTTGTTAAAAACAAAGCAAAAGTGACACGTGGAAAAACTTTATTTTTCTTGCAAAAAGTGGTTAAGGCCTGGAATGCACGGCCTCAGAATGTGCTGGAGGCAGGTTCAAAGGAAGCATTAACAAGAGAGTTACACTGTTATCTGGCTTTAAATCCTTGCCTGTGGCCCTGGGTCCCAGGTTCCAAGTCATAGGAAATAACTTTGAAAAATAATTATTAAATTCCTCCTGCATCATGAGTATAAGTTTCGGTAAAGGGGCTGTCAGTCAGTAAAATGTAGGGACAGAGCTGTGCTTTAGTGTCTGGATTTGAAGAGGATTAGGGGGGAGTTCAAGAAGCAAACAAAGTTCTAGAGGGGGAAAACTGAAACTTTGGCGAGGAGGAAAAGCGAGAAATGTGAATGGCGTTCACCATCTTTCAAATTTTATTCAATGAAGAACCAAAAGGGAAAATCATCCCGGTGCCAAGGAGCTGATGATTAGTGCAGTGACCGGAAAATAAAACCGGAATTAGCAGAATTATGGTGTTTACTGAGGGAGAGGAAACGGGGTAAACTAGGAAACTAAAGATGGTGGATTCTGAAAAGCTGCCGTCAAAAAGCAAAGGAAATGACGGAAAAAAGTAAATTTTAAAAATGAACCAAATGGTGGCAGAGATTAAAATCTAATTTACTCTGTCATGTTATGGTCAGCGTTTACAAGATGCACGTTTATTGTCAGATTATTAATGAATTCTGCGTCTATACTCATTACCAAATCGAGCATAGCCCGGTTCCTCTCGATTTTAAAGTATCTTTTTTTCAGCGAACTGTCCTCGATTCAATCTACCAAACCACTAATTTCACAGAAATTCCGATTCAGCCCAATTGAGGTGAAAGAGTCAGTTTATGTGTTAACGCACAGAAGCGTCGCCTCACTGTGTGGGTTAAGGGCCCTTCTTTTCAAGGGGCTATCATCTCCCGGGAATCTCTGAAAACAACCGCAGATTCTTGACTCTGTTGATATACAATCTGTATCGGCAACTGTCTCCCACATACCAACCAATTTCAAGCTCTGTTTCTAATTTTGCGTGCTTTCTCTCGATAAATACCAGTTCCTTCGCCTCGTCGGAGAATTGAACCCAGGTCCCCGGCGTGATAAATGGAGATATTAACCAATATACTAACGAGTAAACTGAACTGCCTGCTGGGTACAGGCTTAGATCTTCCATGCCTCTGAAATGCGTACACAAACTCCTTTACAGCGCAGCAAAGCAATGATCATTGCGCTGTTGCAGAGGAGATTCTTTCTGACTGACCTAAACGAGCATAATTATCGTCCTGTGTAAAAAAACAATCTATTATATATCAAGCCACAAAATGCACTGTGTGCACCTATAATGCGGAGGTAATGATAGAGAGTTGGAAACAGACAGAGAAAGAGCTACTGATGCCAGAGGACTGGAGGATTGATTATGTTATATCCGTGTTGAAGATTGTAGCAGTTGGAAATATTCTGATTTGAATTTCTCTCGCGTGTGTTTCCGGAACAAAATCTCACCGAAATGGATCAAAATAATCTCCGGACTTGGCGTTTCTTATTTGAGAGGCTTAAAATTAACAATAATAAAAACATAAAATACTCGAAAAGCTCAGCAGGTCCGATAGCTTCTGTGGAGAGACTAACGAAGTTAACGTTTCGAGTCGGCATGACTTCCTCAAATTGCGATAGGCGGGAATGGGACACGAATCAGCTGCGCGGAAGACAGATTATATTCCCCACTGCACCACCAACGCTGATTACAGGCCCTTCAATGGCGGGGAAAATGCCAAGACTCTTACCAAGAGCGTTATCATTAAGAATAAAACGGCCGGTTGCTATGCAGACAGTCACAATGTCAACTGGACACATCCTTTGTTTTTCTTTTATCAGAACCGTTACAATTGTGTTCAGCCTTTGTATCATGGCACAGTTTCTCTCCTCCACCCTAACAGCCCACCGCCCCACAAAAAACCCTCACTCACCTCTTTTGTTAACCGCCCCCCACTCTCCACTGGTTAAACATTATATCCTTCAACATTTATTTTGTTCTGATGAAAATCCATCAGAACAGGTCACTGTGTTTGTCTACACTGATGCTCTATGTTCTATGACCTCCTAAACATTTTGGGTCCTTTTTTTGTTTCTGTTTCTTTTTTTCACTTTTCCAGTGACTACACTGTTTTCCTTTTTCATTTGAAAGATTTGTGAAAAAGCTGCGAACAATATTTATATTCCTCGTTCTTGCTCCTTGCTAATCTTCCAGTTTTCTTCCTCCATAGATCTGTTTGTCTCGTGAACTCTCTCCTAACGCTCCTCAATTGTGTACACTAAACCACAGGTCAGTCCCTACGCTGAAGCCACTGATTGCCCCAGTAATGAAGTCCCCCTTCCTGATTTGTGCAGTGATTTGACACAAGCGTTCCAGATGCTAAAGGAAACAGATCAGTCAGTCGAAGAGCCTATTTCTATTGGCTGGGAATCTCGGAGTGAAAACATTAAAACCAGAGATTCCAGCATGCAAATTAGGAAACCCATAAAGCGACCTAGAACTACAGGGTCACATTCTGTGAACATAATCTAATGTTTGATTGATTGTCATATTTTCAATTTGAGATTGATCGAGTTTTGTTAAAGGAGGGTATTAAGGAAAATGAGGCAAAGGCGAGCAGATGGAGTTAGTCACCAAATAGACACATCATTGAACATATTCTAGGGGCTAACTAGCCTCAGCAACAGTAAACTTCGAGGGAAACAACTAACCTACAGCTTTCTGGACTGAACACTGAGTTCAAGAAATGTATATCATAAGATCAGCCTCCATGTTCGTTCTTGCGCCTATCTTTATTTTCCTGGTTTGGTTTTGTCATGGTTGTTTCTTTCTACATCATGTTACATTTAGGCAGTTGCTATGCTGCCACTCAAAAGTTCATCTGGACACATTTTTTATTCTTAACTGAACCCACAGGAACACAGAAATGTTACAGCACAGCAGAAGGTCATTCGGTCCATCCTGTCTGCAGCAGAACTCCGACTGAGACATTCCCTGGCTTCTTCCCCTAGCCCTGCACAGTTTCCCTTTGGAGATATCAGGCTAATACACGTTGTAATGTTTCAGTTGAACCTGCCAGACCCAATCTCAGGCAGTGCATCCCATACCGGAACCACATACAGTGAAAAAAAATCTCTCATGTCATTTTAGCTTCTTTTATGAACTAGATTCAATGTGTGTCCTCTCGATCTCGATCCTTTCACGGGTGGGAACATGTTCTCCCTAAGTACACTGCCCAAACTCCTCATGATTTTCAATACCTCTATAAAATCAGCTCCCAACCTTCTCTCCTCCAAGGAAAAGAGTTCTCCAATCTATCTGCATAACTGAAGTTCCACATCCCAGAAACAATTCTTGTGGACGTTCTCCACCCTATTTCCAATATCCTTCACATCTTCGCATTCTTCCCCAAGTGCAGCGCCTAGAACCAGATGGAATACACCAGCTGGTGCTGAAATTGTGCCTAACAAAATCTCATTTGCCTTACACCCATTACAACACTCTTTGTGCCATGAAAAATGTTGTCTCCTGCCTGACAGGCAATCACTTTCGAAAAAACCGCACCACCACTGAATCAGATCTCAGCACTGCAGTCCTGCTACATCGAGTCATGTATGGTGGTGGACAATTTAACATCTAACTGGAAGCTACGTGAATAAATGTTGGACTGTTCACACATCATTCTAAATGCGTCCTCCTAACTTGCACCTGTCTTGCTTTGTTTGAGTCCATCAGCAGTCGGTGCTGCACTTGGAACCTTTAAACTTCGTTGACCACCGAAGATCATTTCACACTTATGTCCATCCTTTAGTATCACTTTGATGATATTAATTTTGGGCTTGTCTTGCAGGTCTTGCTGCAATGTGTCTATGCGATTAACAAGTGAACAATTCTGCCGACTCTTTCTGCACTTGAAAAAATCATACGATGGACCCCTTTCACCATCTGCTGATAATTTTGTCCATGGCTTCGGTCTGTTGTGGAAATGACATGACTTGGTGATGATGATTTCTGAAGTTAAACGTGATTCTGAAACGGTCTTCCAATATAACCCATATTTTTGTGCATCCTTTAACTCTTCTGCTGTTAATCCTGGCACGTTCAGCCTGCGTAGACCTTCGTCCACAAATGTAGAAGAATTTAAATGGCTTGCTTGTCTGGCTGAGGCACAGAAGAAGTAAGGAACAATCGCTCTGTTTAAACTTTTTGAATTCAGGTGGTAGTTAAGCTGCATCCGAATTCAACCTGGGGAATGTTGTGGACATCTTGACAAAGTCCATTTGACCTTCCTTTTACTGTGGTACCGGGAATGACTGTGACTGTGGCTGCTTTTGCTGTCTTTTCCAAAGTTGTGCCAATATAATCGCAGCCTTCCCTGGCTTGTTTTTTTCTTTTTGCACTTGTCTTTAATTTTTTTTCTTTCTTTGACTCTACCTAGCTCTATGTCAATCCAGTCCACGCCCTGGTCAGTCGCCTATCTTGACTGACATAATCTGGTGCTGGTTCTCTTCACACCCTTTCCTACTCACTGAACTGACAGGCCATTCATTGCAATCTAACCATGTAGGATCCGTCTGCTTCCCTGCGCTTCATTTGAACTCTGACTCTGTCTTACGAGCTTTGCTGGACAGGCAGCGCATTGCTTTCTCAATGCTCTCTGAGCTTCGACTCTCTTTAGGTCTGATCAAAACTTCAAGAGTCGCCTCATGGCATGTAGCACAACTTGACACTGTTCACCAATCGTATCTGTAGTTAATCTTAATACCAGGCTGTCTGAGCACCGCATAACACCATTTTCTGTTGTTACACTGATGGAAGCGCCAACCACCATTCAAAAAAAGGGTACCTGCTTTGAGATACTTTGCCCCACTCAAGTACATATCGTTAACTATGGTGGCCTGGTGGTGAGCCTAGCTGCTTTTCAAGCAGTAGATCTGCAACAATCCCAGTTTGTTCATTTTACATTTCTGAGTTCAGGAGCTCCAAGCAGGAGTTGATTCTGATGAGATGAGATTTTGTTCTGAAAACTCACACGGCTCTAATTCAAGTGAAGTGATTTCCAAGGTACACTTTTATAAGGGAGGAACATAGTCATGGAGGGATTTGAAATTGAGAATGAGGATTTTATAATTGAGGCATTGGCGGGTCAGGAGCTAGTTTGCTAGGTCAGCAAATGCGGTGGTGATTGGTACAGTTTCATATATTTAGATGAGGGACACATAAATATTTGTCCATAGGTAGAACGTTGGAAGGCATCACAGCTTTGCCTTGTTCTGCTCACAGGCAACAGTGAAACTAAGACTGGATTGCACGGCCCATTTCCCTTCTAGTAATTCATGCTGCTATCCCTCAAAGGCAGATTACAAAACCGATGCACATTTTACCCTAGAATATGCAGCATTTCAGTCTGATTTCTCAGGATATGATCTACTTTACTTCAGCTAAACCATAAATACGCAAGGAACTGAGCACACCCTTGAAATTTTCACAGGAAACATTGAGTTGGGAAAGAGGTGAAATCTTGAAAGAACGCATCTCAAAAAATGGGAAAATGCGGGAAAAATTCGGCTGCTCTGATACTTTTGGTTAGCGGGTCAATTATTTAAACCTGAGCGAGACCTGAATTATTTACTAAACTTCCTCTGTGGGACCTGATTGCAGCACCTTCTGTTCTTCTTTCAGATTCCCAACGTGAGCAGTCTGTCCCTTTCTGAACAATAAAACAATCTCTGTGTGGGAATCGACATTCAAATAAAGAATTAGAAAGCAGCAGATGGAAAATGTTCAGAGAATTAGTGAATTTTTCTGATTCCGAGTAATCCTATCCCGGCTCCACACTAAAGTGCAGGGAAAACATTCATTTTCTGCAATAATCTTTCAGGTTAAACCAATTAAACCAAATAAAAAAAACTTGGGATAAATCAGGCACAGCCCCTAATTCAGGTCAGCTGTAAAACCAAGAAAAATGTTTAAAGGAAACTTACAAACTTTAAATCAAAATGTGATTAAAGGGGTCAGCAAAACACCTCATTCCCCGCGGTGCCCACTGAGCATGGAAGGCCTCGAGAGTGTGAGCAGACACCACGTGCTCCCTGTCCAGTGACATCCGGCTGCGAACGTAGCCGCGGAAGAGGGACAAACAATCGGGCGGGACTCCCCCGTCGATCGCCCGTTGCCTGGACCTGTTAATGGCCAACTTGGCCAGGCCCAGGAGTAGGTTCACGAGGAGGTCCCCCTCCTTCCCGACACCCTATCCACACCGGGTGCCCATAGATCAGGAGTGTGGGGCTGTAGTGCAAACAAAACATCAATAAAAGGTTTCTCAAATAACTAAAAAGGGAGTGCAGCCTACCACACCCTATATATGCATGGTCCACGGACTCCACAAGACCGCAAAAAGGGCAGGTGCACTGAGAGTCCGTGAACCTATGCATTCTCCTATTATAGGAGACTGCTGCATGCAACACCCTCCAATCCAGGTCCCCGTTAGAAAGGGGGAGGACGCCTCCATAGAGAGACTCCCATCTGGGGCCTCCTCAGCTGAACAGCAACAAGGTATGCCAGAGCATGTCCGGGTGGCGGACAAGGGCGAGAAAATGGAACGTGTGCATCAGCAGTCTGTTCAAGAATCTCCTCTTTGCCGTGCCTAAAGGCACAGAGGGCATGTCCCCGAGGTGGCTCATATTGCGGGGCACCAGCACCCGAGAGAGGGTTCAGGGCTTGGGGTCAATGTGGAATTCTGTCCGAACAGGGGAACGTTCAGACAGAAGACCACGGTGCACCTGGGCCACCTCAAGACCCAAAATAACACTGGGTCCGAGCACGACCGTTCTCAGGTCTTGGATGGCATCGGCTGCGACCTGGACACTCACAGACACGCGATGCTCCACGACCTGTGGGAGCATCCAGCCCAGTCCTCCGCCACCCAGCACGTCCATGAGGCGACCACATTCCAGACTTTGATCAGGTCCTGGTAAAAGATGGGCAACGCCTGCAAGGAGCCACCGAGACCCCTTCATCTCCCTGGTAGCAATGCTCTCCCCCAGGACCTCCGCGAAGTCGCTCCCCAAGATGTCCCAGAACACCCTGAAGAACTCCACGGTCAGCTCGTCTAGTCCCGGGGATTTGCCCCTATAAAGACCGTCGAGTGTGCCTTCAGCTCCATCAGTCTTATAGGGGAGTCGAGCTTTCCGGCGCACTCCGGGCTGACCTGCGGCAGGTCCTTCCACAAAAGTCTCCAAGCTTCCTCAGTGGACGGATCCGGAGAGAACAGGGCAGTGTAGTAATCACCGGCGATGGCCCTGATGCTCTCTGGGTCCGAGACAAGGGATCTGTCGTCGGCCAGCAGCGTAAGGAGCTGCTTACAGACCCCGTGCCTTTTTTCCAGCGAGTAGAAGAAGGGGGAGCTGCCGTCTATCTCCTTAAGGAAACAGATCCAGGACCTCACGAACGTGCCCCGAGAACTGACCAGTTGCAGGTCCTGCAGCGCACCCTTCTTCTCATTGTACACCGACCGCAGGGACAGGTCCGCGTCGGGCTGACGGAGACGTGCCTCCAGGTCGAGCACCTCCTTCTCCAACTCCTCGAACCTGGATTTGCGCCACTTTGTCAACCCCTTCGCGTACTCTTGACAGAAAACTCTTACATGAGTCTTGCCCACGTCCCACCATAGCCTCAAGGAGGGGAAGTCTCCCCGCGTCCTTCTCCAGCCGGCCCAAAAGCGACGGAACGAGTCCAGGAACTGCTGGTCTTCCAACAACAGGTTATTAAAATGCCAGTACGCGGACCCCATCTGAGCGCAGAACGAAGTGAGCTCCGCCCACACCAGACGGTGGTCCGTGCACGGAACCTGCTGTATAGAAGCAGCCGGAATGCAGGACACGTACGCCTTTGAAATGTAAAGGCAGTCGAGTCTGGACGCTCTGACTCCAGGTGACACAAAGGTGAACATGCTGGAGTCAGGATGGAGATTTCGCCAGACGTCCACCAAGTCGAAGGACCTGCCCAGGTCCCGCAACATACTCACACCTCGCGTGCAGTGCGGGGTACCGTGACGGTCCCGGACCCCAAGGGTGCAATTGAAATCCCCCCCGAGGACGATGCACTCACCAGTGTCGTTGGAGCCGAGATGAGTGGACACTTCTTCAAAGAAGCTCACATGCTGCTGCGTGCCCGGGTGAGCGTATACATTCACAAAGTGAAGCACCGCCTCCCCCCAGACGCACAGTCAGGTGCAGCAACTGGCCTGGCACCAGCTCCTTGACCCCCAAGATCTCCGGCTGAAAATGCGGGGCCAAGAAGATAGCCACCCCGCCCGAATTGGAGGCTAGGTGACTCATGTAGACCCCCCCTCGCCACTCCAGGAGCCATGTGGTTTCCTCTCCCGGAACGGTATTGGTTTTTTGCAGGAAGCACAACGCATACTTCCCGTCCCTGAGGACCGAGAAGTTCTGGAACCTGCGCTGTGTGCCCCTGCTGCCGCGGATGTTGAGGCTGGCTATAGTCATCTTCATTGTCAAAAGTACATCAAACCTTCACCTTAAGTAATTAAAAAGAAGAAGAGGACTTTTTAGTCCTTCCTCTCCTTCAGGAGCCCAGCGAGAAACGTTTGGACCCTCCGCCGTGCGTTCCTATCCAACTTGGGAGACTTGTGAGCCTCACGAGTGGACCAGATCACCAGTGGAAATGAATGCCACCGGTCCAAGGCCAACTGAACCATGTCTCGGCGACTGCGGTGCCCCGACAAAAAGTCCCGGAGTGCCCTTGGGGGGATGAGGGGGGAGTCAGTGGAGGGCACCAGGTGATCCACCGCCTCGCCTGAGAGCGTCTCTGTGCAATCCCCAACGCTTACCACCGACACCCCGTCCTCCTCCGGTTCATTGCCTCCAGCTTCCAACCCCTCACCCGCATTGAGTACGGGGGCTGATTCGGAGCTGCCAGCTGGCTCTATCTGTGCCTCGATCCCACCCCCAGGATCAAGGCAAGAGGAATCCTCTCTGGTCCCCTCTAAACTTTTTTGGCCAGACGGCAGCGGCAGTTCTGATGCCCGCTCTCCTCCCGGCACCGGGTCATCCGGGGAGCTCAGGACAAGCTCCTGACCTAAACATAGGATGCCCGGTGTCAAGGTTTGGGAGGGGGTGGGAAGGCCCTCCTTTTTGCCGCAACCCAATGACCCATTAACATCTTTAAAAATGTCAAAACTTTCAAATCTGCAGTCCCACAATGAGCCAGAAGGTACCTCGGGTGTATTAAGTGCCCTGGAGTCTGACACCGCCTCAAGGGAGGTGCCCTCAGTGACCCCCGAGGGACTCTGTTCAGGGGACTGAAGCAGACTGGTAGGGGGAACAGTGGTAGGGGTAGATATTTCGGGTTCCCCCAGAGGGCAGGGCGAGGTTTTTCTGGGTGGAGACGCTACCACCTCTTCATCAGGAGAAGGGATAAGCCCAACTTCTTCAGTTTGGGCGTCGCCCACTTCCTCCTCCGAAGCGTGACGTCTCTTCCGGGTCAGGCTGGGGGCTAGGGAGACCTCCATTTCCGAAGCCTCCTCCTCCTTGTCCAGCCCTCCCGGACACTCCACCCTCTGGGCTTTCAATCATTCTTTCCCCGGCTCGGGGTTCCGCGTCTATTCCCCGCCGGCCCCGGGAGCACGCGCAGGGACGACGCCTGGCCCAGCACTCGGCGCCTTATCACGCACGGACCCGGGAGCACACGCGGACATGACGCTGGGGCCGGATGATGTTTTCTCCCCCGAGCCGGTTTTTCCAGGTGTTTGTGGGGTTTGGGGCATTTCACAGGCCGCCTCCAAATTTCGGGTCTTCCTCCGCACCTTCGTACAGCGCAGGGGCTCTCCCCCTGCCTGACCGGCAGCCGAAATGGCAGCAGCTGCCGGGGTCGCTTCCCCTTGCAGGGAGGGAGATGGAGTGTTGGCGGGGGGAGGAGGGGCGGTGCCAGCCGCGGCCACTTGGTTGGGGCTCGTGGCCTTGGAGGCGGGGCAGTTCTTTCTTACGTGCCCCACCTCCTGACAGGCATGGCACCGCACGCCCTCTGCAGTCCAGAAGACCCGATAGATGGTCGCCTCAAAATTAACAAAGAAGGCATCCTCCAGGCACTCCTCCCGGGCCAATCGGATGAGAACTTGGTGCCGTAAGGCGTACACGTGGTGGAGGGCAGAGTCTCTGAGGCCGAGCGGGACTGGCGCAACCCCTGACCTGACCTCCCCCAGCTTATTAAGGTGGGGGAGGAGGAGCTCACACGGTATAAAGGGCGGGACGTTTGAAATAACAATCTTCTGGGTGGTGGCCTCAAGGGGGTCCACCGCCATAAAAGTCCCACCCACAGTGAGTCCCTTCTGCAGGGCGATTTGCACCGCCCGCTCGGACCTCAAGAAAAAGATGGGCCTCCCATACATCTTTGAGGCCGCGACAATGGCTGAGGGGCCGACAAACCCAGCCATAGCCTTCATGCAGGCCTCAATGGTCAACTCCGGCTGGGCGTAGCATTTCACCCCGAGGGCCCTGGTGAGGAGGCGGAATGGCGGCAGGGCAGCAGGAGCAGCAGAAGCTGCAGAAGCAACCACCCACACATAGGTCTTTTTTGAGGCCCTGCCACTGGTGACAAATCCGCCTCCACATTATCCCTCGAGGGCCCGGCCACAGGAGATGTTGAACTGGCCTTAGGGCCAGAGCCATGCCCACCCTGGGAAGGATTGGCCATTTTGTTTTTGTTTTTTTTATATATATATTGTATATATTGTTTGTTTGTTGTTTTTTTTTGTTTTTTTTAACATATATTTTCTCCCCAGGGAGGGGAGGGCGGGGAGAAAGGTTGGAATAACTTCCCCTCTTTTACACAGGAGAGGAGAGGAGGGAGAGGAGTGAAGGACAGGGAGGCACAGGAGGGAAAAGGGAAGAGTCCAGGTGGGTATCTCCAGTGAAAGGTGGAAAAGTTAGGTGGGGGCCTGATGATCTTCTTGCAGGGGGAGGCAATGTCTTCACCAGCCACCGCTGGCCTTTACTGGGGAAGGGTTGGGTGGGGCGGGGGGTAGCAAGAAGGTGGTTTTAACCACACACACACCCCCCTCTCTTCCTTCCCCAAACCTTCTGCAGTCTTCTTTCCTCCCCCTATAAAACACAGTCCTTTATTGCCCCCACCTTACTCAAACAATAACGTTGAACACCCACCTAAGATGTTGTTTCTAGACAGAGTCCTGGCCTCCTGGCCTTCCTGTCCTGAAGCAGCAACTGAAGCTGTTCCTCCACTATCCCTCTCTCTCCTTTTGCTCCACACAGGCAGGGGCAGCAGCAGCAGCAGTAAACACCCTCGAGTGCAGGTCCAGCAGCAGCAGTAAACACCCTCGAGTGCAGGTCCAGCAGCAGTAGCAAACACCCTCGTGTGCAGGGGCAGCAGCAGCACACAGCAGAAGCAACCTCAAAAGCAGCAGCAGAAACAGTTGAAACACTGAAGAGAAGCAGCAACACCAACACCACACACCTTCTCTCCTCAGTATCAGGGAACAAACTGAATCCACAATTGCCTCAACGAGATCGTTAAGAAGATGAACTCTTGATACTCTTTTGAGTACAAATCTGTTTCCATCTGTTTCAGATGAAGTTACATTGTTTCATAGTGTTGCCATTGTGAGATTTGAACTCTTGATCTTGGGGTTACAAACCCAGTACCGTAACCACTTGGCTATTTAGGCCAAGCTTTTATCAGGGGTAAGTGGAATGTGGAGCTGAGGCTACAAAGAGATCAACAATGACCTCATTGAATTCCGAGGGGCCGAGTGGCCTACTCCTGCTCCTAATTCCTATGTTCGAATGTCTCACTCTATCTCGGCCTCTCTTTTTCTCCCCCACCTCTCCCACTACGCCTGTCTTCCGCCCTCAATCTCTCCCCAAAGACGTTTTCCTCTGATCTCTGTCCCCCAATTTATTCAGCGCAGTCTACATAGAATAACAGATACCCAGGAGTGAGTTACAGACTGGAATTTAATCGAGGGGTTTGTGTTGGTTTACAGATAGAATAACAGATACCTGGGAGTGAGTTACAGACTGGAATCTAATTGAGGGGTTCGGGTTGGTTTATATATAGAATAACAGATACCCAGGAGTGAGTTACAGACCAGATTCTAATCGAGGGGTTCGGGGTGGTTTATATAAAGAATAACAGATACCCGGGAATATGTTACAGACTGGAATCTAAGCGAGGGGTTCGGGGTGGTTTATATATAGAATAAGATATACCCAGGAGTGAGTTACAGACCATAATCTCATTGAGGGGTTCAGGGGTGGTTTATATATAGAATAAGATATACCCAGGAGTGAGTTACAGACCATAATCTCATTGAGGGGTTCAGGGGATTTATATGTAGAATAACAGATAGCCGGGAGTATTCCCCTGACCGATTTGTCTGCTTTGTCCTGGCCGTTTTCTGAATAGTATTTTTGAAATTGAAAAATATACTTTATTCATAAAATATCTGAAAGAACATAACAAAACAGTTCTAAATCGCCATCACAAAAAGTGCAATCAGATTTAACATTTACACACGGGTCACAAGGTGATTCAATACAATTAATGAATATTAACCTCATTTCAATATGGCCATTATAGACAATCAGGCAGTGCAATGCTATTGGAGTTATCAACATACATCATTTTGAACCTGAGGTGCTTTAATACAATAAGAATACAATTACTATTCAATGCATACATTCATTGTGAGCCCTATAGCCCGAGTGGTCCATAACTTTCCATATCCCTCAGTTTGAACAGTTTTTAAAATATTTTAATATACTTTATTATTAAAATATCAGGAAGAAATTTTTAAAAATACTCCTAATTCGACATCGCAGAAAGTGCAGTCGATATAACTTTTACACATGGATCACGAGGTGTTTCAATACTATCAAGGAATATTGCACTATTTTCAATATGGTCATTAAAGACAGTCAGGCTGTGCAATGGTATTGGAGTTATGCACATACATTTTCTGAAGAGTTTTCAGCACAATCTGTAACTCAGGAACTGTTAATACCGAATCTGCTGCATGCCCACTGTTTAATACACTGTCAGGGCCCATCCCAAGCAGGAATTGGTTGGAACCAGGAAGGTTTAAACCAAACTCTGACCGTGAAGTGAAACACAGGAAACAAGAGGCTGCCATTGGGTGATCTTTAATTAGACAATTTCCAAACCTGCAGGAACCAACTGTTTCAATAAAATGCAATTTGCTTTTATTTTGTATTTAACATAACCATCACGAGAAAGATTTAACAAAATGGTGACAAATCGCCTTCATTGACAGCTTTCTGAATTCAATTGAAAGCAGATCTATTCTGCTCCACTTCTCCCTCCCCACTTTAATCAACAGCATGTAACCCATCACATATCTACCTCTCCCTGGTTCCGAAGAAGAGTCATAATGGCCTCGCAAACTTAACGTTGTTTTTTTCCTCTCCACAAAAGCTGTCAAAGCTGCTGATCTTTTCCAGCACTTTCCTGTTTCTAATCCCAATAATTCCATTCCGATTTCACACTTCAGTTCAACGAAAATCACAGTTATTATGGATAAGGATCAAACGTGAGTAAAATTTTAAATAAAGCTGGAACAGATTTTTATTTGAATTGCACCCGCATACATTTGAAAGTAAAAATATATTGAGATGAGTACTTGAAATGCCACACCTTACAGGGGTACTTTAAGTGGGCATTTCGATGGGCTAATTGCCAGAAAATCGGATTACAATAGATAGGTGCTTAATGGCCGGCAAGGGAACGAAAGGGTATTTCTGCACTGTTCAAGTCTAAAATGCCCAAAAACCACATTGTCAAATTAACTGATTTGAAGGTGAAAGATTGCGATGGCTGGGAATCAAACCCAGGTCAACTGCTTGGGAAGCAGCCATGCTCACCACTACACCACCATCGCTAACTGTAACATAACCCCATGGAATCATTCTGGATTTTGGTACTGAAAAGGTCTCCATTGGTTCCTGTTTTTTCTTCAACCATTCACACCAAATTTGTAATGCACACGGCCCCTTTTAAGAGAGTAGCTGATACCTATAATATTTGATGAGGTCTAGATGGATTTTCCTGAAGTTCACATCAACCATTAAGTAGTCTTAAAACATAATTGGAATTATATTTCACAAGATTCAGCACTAATTCTTTTACTTCCCCACTCACTGATGTATAACACATGACCCATTCAGTAACTTTTATACAGACAGGCCAAGATTCACAGGCATAATAGGGAGCAGAAGACGCACATTCTGTTTGGATCTCCAGGTTAAATGAATAATAACACATGTTCCATCGTACAGCACCTTTCACATGGCTTACATTCCAAGGGCAAATAGTTCAAAAGTAAGGAAATTATGAAGCAACTGTGTAAACACTGTTTGGACCACAGCTGTGGCATGGCGCTCGGTGTCAGGAAGATTTAATAATTCTCATAATCTCACTATAATTTGTTACAAAATAGAGTAGCCGTGAGATGTGTATATGTAACTACAGATGACTGTGTATGTGATTTAATTAAATTAGAGGCAGCTAGCCTGGATGGTTTGATCTAAGAAGAGAGGTTAGGTTTGAAATGTAAATTAGGTAAACATGGGGGAGTTTAGAAAAAAGGCCTCAAGGGGGCGCTTGCATTTTGGAATGAACCATTCCAGATTGTTTTCAAAGCGTTGTTGGGGGGCGGGGTGTGGGGGTGTCTGTGGTGAAATGTGTCACTATCTAGGTGAAGTTTAGAAACAGTGTTTATCTTTCCCCAAAGATTATTGGTAAATCTTAGTGCTATGAGAAGTGTTTTATTATTAGGGAGATAAAGCCCAAAACATAGTGATGCAATGGATATTTGCATTTAAAGATGAAGATATGCATAAAGAATGTTAAAGGGCTGTGTGTAAGGGAAGGCATTTTCAAGATCTTACAAGTGTGTGAAAATGTCATCGACATCACTGTCGATTGTCTTCAAAGGGCTGAAGTTAAGAAAACCACTCGGAAGTCGACGTGCTCAGTGTCCAAGGTTCCTTTGCCTGGCTCTTTTATAATCTCTCTGTCTTACTCTTGCCTTTATGAATGTGTAACTGGGAGTTAGGTTGAGTCAGGGATTTGGAAATTATCATATTATAATTTGTAAATCTATGCATGTGTTTATACCTTCTTCCATTTCTTCCATTAATAAAAGTTTAATCAAGCTTCGTAAAATTCTATAAAAATGTATGGTCTTGTTACCACTGAATTTCGGCCACTCATTCAAAATTTATACAACTTGCAGAACAATTTGTTTCATTTGTTCCAAATTTCTCATTTGGGATTAAACAACTCAGCATTGACCATCGGCTGTGCTGTAACATAGCTGGGATCTCTTTGTGGGGTATACTTGAAGTTCCTTGATTTTTTTTATAGTTGTTGAATCTTAATATTACGAGTACCGAAGCTTTTGAAGTCAGGATGAGGCACTTTGTAGTGGTGAGACTGCAATATGGCTTTGGCAGTTGTTGAGACTTGTTTGGGAGTTGAAGCTATGACTTTGGCTAGCTTACAAAAAGTAACTAAAGTCAAGTCACTGGAATTGGCAGACAGATAACAATTGGGGCTACCTGCAGTGGGTGAGAAAGCAGATATGATTGAAGGCCTAGCACAGCATAAAAAAATCGAAGTTATGCATGACACTATTGAGTCACAGCTGGAGGTAGTGAGATTGCAGTTAGAAATGAAGAGGCTGGAATTTGAACAAGCAAAGGGACTGAGAAATCTTGAATTGGAGGCAAACAAACTTGAAAAGAATTGGAAATGAATAAACTGCTTCTATACGGAGCAGAAAAATGAAGGGTAAAAGAGAGATCATTTCAAAAAGAAATGGAAATCCGAAAACTTGATCTCGAGAGGGGAAAGCTGACAATAGGAAAGAGGATTAAGGAAGGCCCCAGAGAACATTGGCTTGAGAGGCTGGTACTTAAAATAGAGACCTCAGATTCTGTGGAAAGCTCTGATGATGAAAAATCTTTTAACATATAACCCTTTGGGAAGATTATTTAATTTGTAAAATCTCTTCTAAAGTTTGAGGAAAATGTGTTCAAACATTACATATTTCATTTCACAATATAGCTAAACAGATAGAATGGCCACAGGAAAACTGAACATGGTTGTTACTATCCAGATTGGTGGGTAGAGCACGTGAGGTAATGCTTTACTTTCAGAAGAAATGTCGGCAAACTATGATGCCATAAAAAAGCTATTTTGAGTGCATATGAGCTCGTGCTTGAGGCGTAAGGACAGAGATTTAGGAATATAGAATACAGCCTGGGCAAAGTTATATTGAGTTTGAAAGAGTAAAACAAAATAATTTTGACGGGTGGATGCCAGGAATTTTCAGATTCTCGTGAATCTTTTCTTCACTTTTTCCAACATCCTTTACATCTTCACAAATTTCCTAAAGTGCAACACCCAGGGCTACACGGGATGCACCAGCTAAGGCTGAAGTAATGTCTTCTACAAATCTCCTTTCTTTTCGGCTGATGCTGCCAGACCTGCTGAGTTTTTCCAGGTAATTCTGTTTTTGTTTTTGCCTGTCTCACTATCTTTATTTCTCTCTCTCAATCTCTCTTTCTCTCTCTCCTTCCTTCTCTCTCTATGTCTCTGTCTCTGTTTGTCTCGCTCAGCCCTCATCATCTCTCTCTCTGAATCTCCTTCTCTACTTCTCTCCCTCTTTCCCTCTGTCTGCCTGTCTTTCACTCCATCTCTCTCAGTAATTCTCTCACTCTCTATCCCCGTTTCTATGCCTCTTTCTCTCTTCCGCTCTACAGCTGCATCTCTCTCTCCCTCTCTCGCTGTCTCTCAGCTTCCAAATTACATCTCACACACCACGCCCCCTCCCACCCCGTCCAACCACCCCCTTATCAACCCCCTGACACTGAATAAAAATCATATCGCTTAACCCTTGAGCGCTACCTCCCTTCCTCTTTATGGTTTCACTTCATCTGAACCGCCCCCCCAACCCCCACCAGTGCTCTCTTTGAATTGACATCATTTTTCCGATAGAACTATTCCTGTCCAGTCGTGGTAGTGTGCACTCAGCGCGGCCAATATGTCAGCAGAACCCATTGGAGATTCCTTTATCTCTCCAATTAGTCAGAAGCATCGGGATTATCGACACGAGGCTCAGCCAATGATAGTGTGGAGATGTACCTATGTGGGATTTCTCTCCAATCATTGTCAGATAGTGATGACGGACAAGAAATCCCAATAGGAGTACAGTGATTTTATGGTGCATGTTCAATCAGGGAGCATTACCCATGACGGATATGTAGCCCACCAATGGATATCTGACCGATTGAGTGCTTTTCATCAGTGAATGAATTGAAGAATTGGAGTAAAGGATGCTTCAGCACATTCTTCAACTGCTGTATGAAATGACTCTGTATCAACGCATAAATCCCAGTGTTAGTGCAGCAGCTCAGGAGCCGCAGCATAAAGCCCAATTCCTGAACAAAATCATCCAAATAAACAGAATCAAACGCCAAATCCCACATCCGGGCCCATATAGAAAACACCATTAAGGTTGACCATAACAGGATGAAATTGGTCAAGATGAGGAATAGTAAAATGATGGATTTCCTTCGACTCTCCATCTCTGGATCTCTGGGTCTCTCCCCACTGCTGTGACCCCGGAGTCTCCTGCGGGCTTTGCTGCTCACTAAAATGTGTCTGACGGTGAGAACATTGAGCAGCAGAATCAGGACAAATGGGACACACGGGGTTAGAATGTGGTGCAGGAACTCGATTGTTGTCCAGAACGGGGAGAATAGAACATCTAATCTGACAGTACAAGACCAGGGGAACTTCATCAGCAAATACCGACTTGGTAACATGAAATACCAGAAAGTGTTCTTTGCACAGGACAGCGCAGTCACGGTTCCCGGAACCACCGCCAACGTGTTCTTGTTGCAATATTTCCTTTTCACTTTCGGGCAACAAATGGCCACAAATCGATCGAAGGTGAAAGTGAAGGTGAACCAGACAGAACAGTCAATGGCTGCATAAAGCAAGACAGTGTGGATATTACACACGGGGATGGAATACATGAAAGAAAAATTAAAAGCAATCGGAATGTGTCTCAATATCAGGTCCAGACTAACGACCAGTAGATCCACTGCTCCCATGGCCACCAGGTAACAAGTGACGCATTTGGTCAGACCACAGTTGTTGGACATCAGTAACTCAATCGTGATTAAGTTCAATCTAAGGAACGTAATCAAGCAATTAAATAATTATTCAACCAGACGATGATGTACAAATTTGATTGTATATTTGTTGATATTTTCAAATGTGTGACCGCATCCAGTGAAGCATTGCATCAATTTATCTGAGAGAGCATGCGAGAAGTCTCTGGATACAGTGGAAGGAAGCAAAGGTTCAATAACAAACCCTGGTTGTGAAGAAAAGTGGAGGGTGTGTGACGGGGTAATCATACCTAATAAGCGGACCCAAAGCTGACTTGCAATGAAAGGATAACGGCAGCACTCAGGGAGGACATGGGAGAAGTCATTCATGACGGGGAGCCGAGGATGAAACTAAATGTGCATTACAGACAGGGGAGAGATTTGGAACAATTTCTCATTTTTCCCTCTTCTCCACTGACTGCTGCAAGATATATTTCTGAGGAGGATGTTCTAACCACTCCAGTGCTGGAGTTGTTGAAATATAGTCACAGAATAACTTTTACTGCAATTTTAAAATTCACATGAAAGGAAAAGGAGATATTCATTCAAAAATAAGGGAGCCAAAAACACTTTGTCCAAAAACAAACTCACAGACGCATCATAAAACGTATTATTTTTAGTTGTATAATGAACTTTGGTTAGTTGAAGTTTGCAAGAGAAGCCGATCACTTTTCTACAGTCCTTTAGGTGTTGGCTGAAAGCTATCCCGGCCCGAAGGATTGTCTCCCCGTGTCTAGAAGACTAATAATTTCAGTTACAGAATGCTTAAAAAGGTCAGTATTACAATGTCAGCTATCAATTATTTTCATATTCATTAACACTGTCCCTGCCCTATCACCATGATGCCGGGTTCCCAGTTAACATTCCCGTTATGAACAACTACCAAATCTCTCCTCCATCCTCCCCATAATTTCCTTAGGAAAAAAATGCCTCGCCTCCCAGAGGAGAGAAGGGAGAGGAAGCTCCTAAACTAGCCTGGGAATGATAATCACACACACACACACACACACACACACACACACACACACACACACACACACACACACACACACACACACACACACACACACACACACACACACACACACACACACACACACACACACACACACACACACACACACAAAGAAACAAGCAAACACATAAATACAAATACAAACACACACACACACGCCAGTGGAGGCCAGGTCCTGTAAATATGAAAGAGCAATATTATCTTCTCATACATTCTCTCTCTCACACACAGACTCACATTTAATAACTCTCATATTCACATACAAACACAAACGTGCACACACACAACCAGACACTCTCACACGTACACAAAGAAATAAATGCACAGACTCTATCAACACCTTCTCTCTGACACACACACACACACACACACACACACAGAAATGCACACACACATGAGCAGACACACAGCAACACAAAGATGTATAATAACACATACACAATCATTCACACTAACAGGCACATGCGCAGATGGAATCACATGAAAGCACACAGTGAGATACACACATGCGCGCAAACACACAGCAATGCACCAATGTACGAGTGTGCACATACACACATACACAATAGAAACACACAGAGTCAAGCGGACTGTCACAAACTCTTTCTCTATAACGTACATGCACAAGAACAGACATGCATAAACACACATACAGCAAAATAAACACACAATCATGTGCACACAGACACACACACGCACACACATATGCACACAAACACGTCTGTGCACACAGGCGTCCAAAATTTCACTAAGACTTTCTCCCTGTCACACATAATCAGAAACACATACACAGAAACAACACACAACAGAAACACACACAAACACCTAGGCACAATAACCCCTCCCCCAACTGGCATATGCAGGCATGGAATCACACAAAAACACAAACTCAGAAACACCCAAAGGCACACACCTGCGTGCACGCAAACAACCATACATATGCACACACTTACAGATAGATACACTCTGTCTCTTTCACACACACACATATATATAAACACACACATATGAATACATACATATGTATGCATACACGTGCACTTAAACATATGAACACAAACTCATACACACACACAGGCACTCACATAATCCCCTTCAAAGAAATAGACAGTCACAAACACATAGAGGCAAACAAAGTAGCATACGAATATGCACACACACTCACAGACACATACACAAACACAAAAGCACACACAAACACACACACATATTAATACATGCACACGCACACAGGCACACAAAAACATATTCATATGCACAAACACACAAACACAGATAATACTCATGCACACAAACGCACACGCACTCACACACACACACACACACACACAAACAATCGTTCATCCATACACACACAAGATTGCGCATTGATTCTCAGACACACACTGGAATAGCACAAAGGCTGACACAAACACCTGGAAACATAAATAAATGCAAACATACACACCACACATACGCGTGCAAACACACACATACTGAGATATCAACTCAGTCAGTCGCACATACACAAACAGAAAAATGCACTCACTCTCTCATACCCCACAGAATAGCACACGGATGAACATACATTCACATGCACATACACACACAAGCAAACATAGTCATTCATTCTGACACACACACGGGTGCACACGAACTCCCACACGAAGAAACATAGAAACTAGGAGCAGGTGTACGCCATTCGGCCCTTCGAGCCTGCTCCAGCATTCATTATGATCATTGCTGATCATCCAACTCAATCCCTTGCTCCCACTTTCTCACCATTCCGCTCGATCCCTTTCGACCCGAGATGCAATATTTGGCCTCAGCAACTTTCTGTGGTAGCGAATTCCACAGGCTCATAGCTCTCTGGGTGAAGAAATTCCTGTTATACTTTTATATGTTTCTATGAAATTCCCCCTCAGTATTCTTAGCTGCAGTGTTTATAACCTTAACCGACTCAATCTATTGTCAAGTGTCAGTCCCAACATCCGTGGAACCTGTCTGGTAAACCTTCATTGCACTCCCTCTATAGCAAGGGCATCCTTCCTCAGATCAGCAGACCAAAACTGCACACAATATTCCTGGTGTGGCATCACCCAGGCCGTCTATAATTGCATGAAAACACCTCTTCCCCTGTACTGAAACCCCCTCACTATGAAGGTCAACATACCGTTTGCTTTCTTAAAGCCTTCTGCTTCTGCGCACTTACATTCAGTGACTGATGTAAGGGGGCTCTCCATTCTCATCGCACAGTCACCTCTCTCAATTTTTAACCATTTAAATGATAAGCTGCTTCCTGTTCTTGTCACCAAGGTAGATAACCTCACATTATACTGCATCGTCCATGTGTTTGCCCACTTACTCAGCTTTTCCAAATCACACTGTAGCATCTCTGCATCATCCTCACATCTCAGTTTCCCACCCAGCCATCTCCAAACTTTTATTTAAAACATTTAGTTCACTCATCTAAATCCTTATCAAATAATGTGAAAATCGAGACCAGTAGCGATCCCTGTGGTACCCATCAGTCAGCAACTGCCATTCTGAAAAAAAGACCAGTTTGTTCCTATTCTTTGTTTCCTCTCTGCCAAGCAGTTTTCTATCTAAATCAGCACTCTGCGCCCAATTGCATGTGCTTTAATTTTACAACCTAATCTCTTATGTGTAACTTTGTCGAAAGCCTACTCAAAGTCGAAATAAACCACATCCACTGCATCCCCCTCATCAAGTTTACCAGTTACATCCGCGAAAAATTCCAGTAGATTTCACCAGCAAGATTCCCCTTTCGTAAATCCACACTGATTCTGTCCGAATCAGCCATGGTTTTCCAAGTGCCCTGTTTTTAATTCTTTTAAAATGAAATGAAGAATTTTGCCACTACTGAAGTGAAGCTGATTTGTCTCTAATTCCTTGTTTTCTCTCACATCCCTTTTTGAATAATGAGTTTAAATTTGCCTCCCTCCGTTGTGTAGCAACTGTTCCAGAGTACATAGATACGCAGAAGATGACTAACAGTTCATTGTGGATTTCTAGGGCCACTTGCTTAATTGCTGTGGGATGTAGATGTTCAGGATCTGGGGATTTATCGGCCTTCAGTCCATTCCATTTCCCCAACAACATTTCCCTACTAAGATAAAAGCAAACAACTGTCGATGCTGCAAAACCAAAACTAAAATAAATATACACAGCAGGTCTGGCAGCATCTGCGGAGAGGCACACAGTTAACGTTTCGAGCCCAAACGACCCTTCAACAGAACTAAATAAAAATAGAATAGATGTGAAATAAAAGCTAGTTTGGGGGTTGGGGGAGGGTGGGGTGGTGGTGGGACAAGTAGAGCTGGATAGAGACCAGTGATAAGTGGAGATAACCAAAGATGTCACAGACAAAAGGACAAAGAGGTCTTGAAGGTGGTGATATTATCAGAGGAACGTGCTAATAAAGGGTAGAAATCAGGATGAGCAAGGTACAGATAGCCCTAGTGGGGATGGGGCGAAGGAATCGAAAAAAGATAAAAGGTAGAGATAAAACAATGGATGGAAATGCATTGAAAAATAATGGAAATAGGTGGGAAAAGAAAAATCTCTATAAATTATTGGAAAAAACGGGGATAGGAAATCGGAATGTGGGTGGGGATGGAGGAGAGAGTTCATGATCTAAAATTGTTGAATTCAATATTCAGTCTAGAAATCTGTGAAGTGCCTGGTCGGAAGATGAGGTGTTGTCCCCCCAGTTTGCGTTGAGCTTCACTGGAACAATGCAGCAGGCCAAGGACAGACTTTTGGGCATGAGAGCACGGTGGAGTGTTGAAATGGCAAGCGACAGGTCGGTCTGGGTAATGCTTGCGGACAGACCAAAGATGTTCTGCAAAGAGGTCACCCAATCTGTGTTTGGTCTCCCCAACATAGAGGAAACCGCATTGGGAGCAACAAATGTAGTAGACTAAAGTGAGGGAAGTGCCAATGAAATGTTACTTCACTTGAAAGGAGTGTTTGGGCCGTTGGACGGTGGGGAGAGGAGAAGTAAAGGGGCTGGTGTTGCATCTTCTGCGGTTGCATGGGGTGGTGCCATAGGAGGGGGTTGAGGTGTAGGCAGTGATGGTGGAGTGGACCGGGGTGTCCCGGAGGGAACAATTCCTTCAGAATGCCACCGGGAGGAGGGGGGTGTTGAAGGGAAGATTTTTTTGATGGTGGCATCATGCTGGAGTTGCCGGAAATTGTGGATGATGATCCTTTGAATGCGGAGGCTGGTGGGGTGATAAGTGAGGACAAGGTGGACCCTATCATGTATCTGAGAGGGAGAAGAGGGTGTGAGGGCGGAGGTACGATTTCACCCCCCCCAACCCACTTTTCTTTCAATAATTTATATAGATTTTTCTTTACCCACCTACTTCCATTATTTTTAAATGTATTTCCATCCATTGTTTTATCTCTACCTTTTAGTCTTTTTTGATTCATTCACTCCACCACCATTACGGCTATCTGTACCTTGTTCATCCTGCTTTCTCACCTTAGTTAGTACATTCCTTAGATAATATCATCACCTTTAGCACCTCTTTGTCCTTTTGTCTGTAACATCTTTTGGTTGTCTCCACCTATCACTAGCCCTCTATCCAGCTCTACTTGTCCTTCCCCTCCCCTTAAAGTAGCTTATATTTCACCTCTATTCTGTTTTTACTTAGTCCTGTTGAAGGATCATTCAGACTCGCAACGTTAACTATGTTTCTCTCCACAGATGCTGCCAGACCTGCTGCATTTTTCCAGATATTTTTGTTTTTGTTTAGCATTTTCCCTACTAATAATGGTTTGTTACAATTCTGCGCTCTCATTAAACCCTGTTTTCCCTAACACTGAAATGGAGAAGCAGAAGTGCAGACACATGGACACAAACACAGAGACACACACAAACATACAAGCACACACAAACATACTCAGTCACAGTCACCCCCCCCCCCCCACACACACACACATTCAAACGCACACACACGTTCAAATATATAAGAAGTCAAGGTCACACGCTTACATTCATACAAACATCAACTCACGTGTTGTTGCAGGTGCACTGTCATACATGGATACACACATGCTCAGAGAAACACATTCAAACAAACACAGGTACACACGAACACACAAGCACACCCATGCACACACACAAACACTCTCGCTGTTACATTGACATGCACACAATTGCACATGTACATACACACAAGCAAACACACACAAACACACAGATACACGCACACACACACAAAGCCACACGCACACAGATGCGCACACCCACACACAAGTGCACTCACACAAACTAAAACACGTGCACTCATATGCACTCTCACATATGCAGGGGCACAGCATTTGCATGTATACATACACAGAGTGTCAAATGAAGACAGGCGCATACATTCAATTAGTCTGTCGTCCTGTCTTATTCAAAATTACATGAACACACACATGCAGATTCGACACACGCACTGACACTCAAGCGCAGACTGTCACAGACTCTCTCTCTCTCTCTCTCTCTCTCTATTTCTCTGTCAGGCACAAACATTTATGCACTATCAAAGAGGCAAACACATACAAGGATATGCATACAGGCAAACACACTCACACACACACATGCACTTACAAAAACACATATGTATACACACACATGCGCACACACACGGACAAACACACATGCACACAGACACAAACACATCATTCACACAGATGCCAACGGAACAGCACAAATTCACTCACACATCCCTCAGAATAGCATATGGATGAAAACTCACACGCACACACGCATACATACATAAACACACATATGTAGAAATGCGCACAAGCACATACAAGCACACATGCACACACTAAACACACATGCACACACACACACAATAAAATACACACACACACAGACAGGTATGCACACGCTCACACAAACACAATCATTTGCACAGGCACACATAGAAGAACAGTTTCACTCAAGCACACTGCACAGAATACCAAATGCAAGGACACAAACACACACAATCACACACTCAAACACACACACAATCACACACACAATTACACACAAAATCACAGAATCGCACACAATCACACATACACACACAATCACACACACACAATCACACAATCAGACACAATCACACACAATCACAAAAACACAATCACACACACACACACACACACACACACACACACACAATCACAAACACACACATTCACACACACAATCACAAACACACACAATCACACACACACACACACACAATCACAAACCATCACACACACACAATCACACAATCACACACACACAATCACACACACATACAATCACACAATCACACATACACACATACACACACACAAAATCACACACACACACAATCACACACACACAATCACACACACACACACAATCACACACACACACACAATCACACACACACACAATCACACACACAAACACACAATCACACACACACACACAATCAGACACACAAACACAGAATCACACACACGCACACACACAATCACACACACACACATTCACACACACACACAAACAATCACACACAATCACACACACACACACACACACACACACACACACACAATCACACACTCACACAGTCAAACACACAATCACAAACACACAATCACACACATACACAATCACACACACAGACAATCACACACACACAATCACACACACACACACTCACAATCACACACACACAAAAACACACAATCACACACACACACAATCACGCACACACACACAATCACACACACACATTCACACACACACATACACAATCACACACACACACACACACAATCACACACACACACAATCACACACACACAATCACACACACACATACACAATCACACACACACACAATCACACACACACTCAGACACACACATACAAACAATCACACACACACACAGACATACACATACAAACAATCACACACACACACAATCACACACACACACACACAATCACACACACACACACAATCACAAACACAGAATCACACACAATCACACACACACACAACACAATCACACACATTCACACAATAACACAAACAATCACACACACACAATCACACACACACAGACACACACACACACTCAGACACAATCACACACACACACAGTCACACAATCACACACACACAATCACACACACATACAACCACACAATCACACATACACACACACACAATCACACACACACACACACACACACACACACACAATCACAAACACACACATTCACACACACAATCACAAACACACACAATCACACACACACAATCACACACACACACACACAATCACAAACCATCACACACACACAATCACACACACACACACACACACAATCACAAACCATCACACACACACAATCACACAATCACACACACACAATCACACAATCACACACACACAATCACACACACATACAATCACACAATCACACATACACACATACACACACACAAAATCACACACAATCACACACACACAATCACACACACACACACACAATCACACACACACACACAATCAGACACACAAACACAGAATCACACACACGCACACACACAATCACACACACACATCAACACAAGCACACAAATAATCACACACAATCACACACACACACACACACACACAATCACACACTCACACAGTCAAACACACAATCACAAACACACAATCACACACACACAATCACACACATACACACAATCACACACACAGACAATCACACACACACAATCACACACACACACACTCACAATCACACACACACACAAACACACAATCACACACACACACAATCACACACACACACAATCACACACACACACACAATCACACACACACAGTCACACACACACATACACAATCATACACACACACACACACACAATCACACACACACACAATCACACACACACAATCACACACACACATACACAATCACACACACACACACACACAATCACACACACACAATCACACACACACATACAAACAATCACACACACACAATCACACACACACACACACAATCACACACACACACAATCACAAACACATAATCACACACAATCACACACACACACAACACAATCACACACAATCACACAATAACACAAAGAATCACACACACACAATCACACACACATACAACCACACAATCACACATACACACACACACAATCACACACACACACACACAATCACACACACACACACAATCACACACACACACAATCACACACACAATCACACACACACATTCACACACACACACAAACAATCACACACAATCACACACACACACACACAAACAATCACACACAATCACACACACACACACAATCACACACTCACACAATCAAACACACAATCACAAACACACAATCACACACATAGACACAATCACACACACAGACAATCACACACACACAATTACACACACACACACACACAATCACACACACACACAAACACACAATCACACACACACAATCACACACACACATACAAACAATCACACACACACAATCACACACACACAATCACACACACACACACAATCACACACACAGAATCAAAGACAATCATACACAAACACAACACAATCACACACAATCACACAATAACACACACACAATCACACACAATCACACACACACACACACAATCACACACAAACACACAATCACATACACACATACACAATCACACACACACACATAATCACACACACACACGCACAATCACACACACACACACACACACACACACACGCAATAACACACACACACACACAATCACACACACACACACACAATCACACACACACACACAATCACAAGCACACACGCACACACAATCACACACAGACACACACAATCACACACACACACACAATCTGTCACACACACACACAATCACACACACACATACACACAATCACACACACACACACACACAATCACACACACACACACACAATCATACACACACTATCACACACACATACACAATCACAATCACACACACAATCACACACAATCACAATCACACACAATCACACAGACACAATCACACACACACACAATCACACACACAATAACACACACACAATCACACACACACACATTCACACACACACACACAATCACAAACACACATACACAATCACACACACACACACACACACACACACAATCACACACATACAATCACACACACACATACAAACAATCACACACACACACAATCACACACACACACACACACAATCACACAGACAGAATCACACACAATCACACACACACACAACACAATCACACACAATCACACAATAACACAAACAATCACTCCCACACAATCACAAACACACACACACAATCAGACACAATCACACACACACAGAGTCACACAATCACACACACACAATCACACAAACATACAACCACACAATCACACATACACACACACAATCTCACACACACACGCACACAATCACACACGCACACACAATCACACACACACACAATCACACACACACACAATCACACAAACAAACACACACACACAATCACACACACACATTCACACACACACACAAACAATCACACACACACACACACAATCACACACTCACACAATCAAACACACAATCACAAACACACAATCACACACATACACACAATCACACACACAGACAATCTCACACACAATCACACACACATAATCACACAAACACACAATCACAATCACACAGACAATCACACACACAATCACGCACATACAATCACATTCACACACAATCACACACACGCACAATCACACACACACACAAACACACAATCTCACACACACACGCAGAATCACACACACAGTCAGACAATCACACACACACACAATCACACACACAATCACACACACAAAATCACACACACGAACAATCACATGCACACACACAATCACACTCACACACGCACAATCACACACACACACACACACACACACACACACACAATCACACACACACACATAATCACACAAACATACACACAATCACACACACACACACAATCACACACACACACAATCACACAGAAACAACCAATCACACACAGTCACACACAATCACGCACACACACAATCACACACATACGCACACACACACAAAATCACACACACAGAATCACACACACATTCGCACACACACACACACACACACACAATAACACACACGCACAAACACAATCACATACACACAATCACACACACACACACAATCACACACACACGCAATCACACACACACACACACACACACAATCAGACACAATCACACACACACAATCACACACACATACAACCACACAATCACACATACACACACATACAATCACACAAACACACACACAATCACACACACACACAATCACACACACACACACATTCACACACACACACAAACAATCACACACAATCACACACGCACACACAATCACACACCCACACAATCACACACCCAATCACAAACACACAATCACACACATACACACAATCACACACACAGACAATCACACACACACAATCACACACACACACACACAATCACACACACACACAAACACACAATCACACACACACAATCACACACACACATACAAACAATCACACACACACAGAATCACACACACACACACAATCACACACACACACAATCACACACACACAATCACACACACACATACACAATCACACACACACACACACACACACACACACACAATCACACACACACAAACACACACACACACACACAATCACACACACACAATCACACACACACATACAAACAATCACACACACACAATCACACACACACACACACAATCACACACACACAATCACAAACACATAATCACACACAATCACACACACACACAACACAATCACACACAATCACACAATAACACAAAGAATCACACACACACAATCACACACACATACAACCACACAATCACACATACACACACACACAATCACACACACACACACACAATCACACACACACACACACAATCACACACACACACAATCACACACACAAACACACACACACAATCACACACACACATTCACACACACACACAAACAATCACACACAATCACACACACACACACAATCACACACTCACACAATCAAACACACAATCACAAACACACAATCACACACATAGACACAATCACACACACAGACAATCACACACACACAATTACACACACACACACACACACAATCACACACAAACACACAATCACACACACACATACAAACAATCACACACACACACAATCACACACACACAATCACACACACACACACAATCACACACACAGAATCAAAGACAATCATACACAAACACAACACAATCACACACAATCACACAATAACACACACACAATCACACACAATCACACACACACACACACAATCACACACAAACACACAATCACATACACACATACACAATCACACACACACACATAATCACACACACACGCACAATCACACACACACACACACACACATGCAATAACACACACACACACACAATCACACACACACACACACAATCACACACACACACAATCACAAGCACACACGCACACACAATCACACACAGACACACACAATCACACACACACACACAATCTGTCACACACACACACAATCACACACACACATACACACAATCACACACACACACACACAATCACACACACACACACAATCATACACACACTATCACACACACATACACAATCACAATCACACACACAATCACACACAATCACAATCACACACAATCACACAGACACAATCACACACACACACAATCACACACACAATAACACACACACAATCACACACACACACATTCACACACACACACACAATCACACACACACAATCACAAACACACATACACAATCACACACACACACACACACAATCACACACATACAATCACACACACACATACAAACAATCACACACACACACAATCACACACACACACACACACAATCACACAGACAGAATCACACACAATCACACACACACACAACACAATCACACACAATCACACAATAACACAAACAATCACTCCCACACAATCACAAACACACACACACAATCAGACACAATCACACACACACAGAGTCACACAATCACACACACACAATCACACAAACATACAACCACACAATCACACATACACACACACAATCTCACACACACACGCACACAATCACACACGCACACACAATCACACACACACACAATCACACAAACAAACACACACACACAATCACACACACACATTCACACACACACACAAACAATCACACACAATCACACACACACACACACACAATCACACACTCACACAATCAAACACACAATCACAAACACACAATCACACACATACACACAATCACACACACAGACAATCACACACACAATCACACAAACACACACAATCACACACACACACACACAATCACACACACACACAAACACACAATCACACACACACAATCACACACACACATACAAACAATCACACACACACAGAATCACACACACACACACAATCACACACACACACACAAAATCAAAGACAATCACACACAAACACAACACAATCACACACAATCACACAATAACACACACAATCACACAATCACACACACACACAATCACACACACACAATCACACACACACAATCACACACACACACAATCACACACAAACACACAATCACATACACACATACACAATCGCACACACACATAATCACACATACACGCAGAATCACACACACACACACACACACACACACGCAATCACACACACACACACACAATCACACACACAATCACACACACACACAATCACAATCACACACACACACACACAATCACACACACGAACAATCACACACACACACAGACAATCACACACACACACACACACACACACACAATCACACACACACACACACAATCACACACACACACACACACAATCACACACAAACACACAATCACGCACACACATAATCACACATACATACACACAATCACACACACACACAAGCACACACACACACACAATCAGCCACACACGCAATCACACAGACACAAACAATCACACACAGTCACACACAATCACACACACACACAATCACACAATTACACACACAATCACACACACACGCACACACACAAAATCACACACACACAATGACACACACATTCGCACACACACACACACACACAATAACACACACGCACAAGCACAATCACATACACACAATCACACACACACACACACACACACACACAATCACACACACACAATCACACACACACACAATCACACACACACACACACACGCACACAATCACACACATACGCATAATCACACACGCATACACACACACAATCACACACACACACATACACACACAAAGAATCACACAAAAATACACACAATCACACACACTCACACGCAATCACACACACTCACACAATCACAAGCACACACACACACACAATCACACACAGACACACACAATCACACACACACACACAATCACACACACACACACACACACACAATCACACACACACACAATCACATACACACACACACACAATCACACACACACAATCATACACACACTATCACACACACATACACAATCACAATCACACACACAATCACACACAATCACAATCACACACAATCAATCGCACACACAATAACACACACACAATCACACACACACACACAATCACAAACAATCACACACACATAATCACACACACACAATCACAATCACACACACAATCACACACACAATCACACACATACAATCACACATACACACAATCACGCACACACAAAATCACACACTCACACAAACACACAATCTCACACACACACACAGAATCAAGCACACACAATCACACACACACACACACACACACAAAATCACACACACGAACAATCACACACACACACACAATCACACACACACACACACACAATCACACACACACACAATCACACACACACATAATCACACATACATACACACAATCACACACACACACAATCACACACACACACAATCACACACAATCAGCCACACACGCAATCACACAGACACAAACAATCACACACAGTCACACACAATCACACACACACACAATCACACAATTACACACACAATCACACACACACGCACACACACACAAAATCACACACACACAATCACACACACATTCGCACACACACACACACACACACACACACACAATAACACACACGCACAAGCACAATCACATACACACATTCACACACACATACACACACACACACACACTCACACACACACAATCACACACACACACACACACGCACACAATCACACACACACACGCACAATCACACACGCACACACACACACAATCACACACAGACACACACACACACAAAGAATCACACTAAAATACACACAATCACACACACTCACACACAATCACACAAACTCACACAATCACACACACACAATCACACACACACACACAATCACAATCACACACACAATCACACACAATCACAAAAACTCACACAATCACACACACGCACAATAACAAACACACACACAATCGCACACACAATCACACAATCACACACACACACACAATCACAATCACACACACAATCACTCACACAATCATGCACAATCGCACAGTCACACAATCACACAATCACAAACACACAATCACACACACACAGACACAATCACACACACACACACACACACACACACAATTACACACGCACACACACACAATTACAGACACAATCAGACACACACACACACAATCACACACACACAATCACACACACACATAATCACACAGACACAAACAATCAGACAGTCACACACAATCACACAAAATCACACACACACACAATCACACAATGACACAATCACACACAAAATCACACAAACACGCACACTCACACACAATCACACACACACACACAATCACACACACACAATCACACACACACAACCACACACACACACACACACACACTATCACACACACATACACAATCACAATCACACACACAATCACACACAATCACAAACAGTCACAATCACACACAATCACACAGACACAATCACACACACACACACAATCACACACACAATAACACACACATACAATCACACACACACACAATCACACACACATAATCACACACACACACAATCACAATCACACACACAATCACACACACAATCACACACATACAATGACACACACACACACAATCACACACACACACAATCACACACACACACAAACACACAATCTCACACACACACGCAGAATCACACACACACAGTCACACACACACACACACACAATCACACACACACACAAACAAAATCACACACACGAACAATCACACACACACACACAATCACACTCACACACACACAATCACACACACACACACACACAATCACACACACACACAATCACGCACACACATAATCACACATACATACACACAATCACACACACACACAATCACGCACACACACAATCACACAGAAACAACCAATCACACACAGTCACACACAATCACACACACACACACAATCACACACACACGCACACACACCCAAAATCACACACACATTCGCACACACACACACACACACACAATAACACACACGCACAAACACAATCACATACACACAATCACACACACACACAATCACACACACAATCAGACACAATCACACACACACACAGTCACACAATCACACACACACGATCACACACACATAAAACCACACAATCACACATACACACACACACAATCACACACACACAATCACACACACACAATCACACACACAATCACACACACACACATTCACACACACACACAAACAATCACACACAATCACACACGCACACACAATCACACACTCACACAATCAAACACACAATCACAAACACACAATCACACACATACACACAATCACACACACAGACAATCACACACACAATCACATACACACACACACAATCACACACACACACAAACACACAATCAAACACACACAATCACACACACACAATCACACACACACATACAAACAATCACACACAGACACAATCACAAACACACACACACACAATCACACACACTCACACAATCACACACACAGAATCAAAGACAATCACACACAAACACAACACAATCACACACAATCACACACAATCACACACACACAATCACACACACACACACAATCACACACACACACAATCACACACAAACACACAATCACATAAACACATTCACAATCACACACACACACACACAATCACACACACACACAAACACACAATCACACACACACACACAATCACACACACACACAAACACACAATCACACACACACAATCACACACACACACAATCACACACACAGAATCAAAGACAATCACACACAAACACAACACAATCACACACAATCACACACACACAATCACACACACACACACAATCACACACAATCACACACACACAATCACACACAAACACACAATCACATAAACACATTCACAATCACACACACACACAAACACACAATCACACACACACACACACAATCACACACACACACACAATCACACACACACACAAACACACAATCACACACACACACACACACAATCACACACACACACAAACAAAATCACACACACGAACAATCACACGCACACACACAATCACACTCACACACACACAATCACACACACACACACACACAATCACACACACACACAATCACGCACACACATAATCACACATACATACACACAATCACACACACACACAATCACGCACACTCACAATCACACAGAAACAACCAATCACACACAGTCACACACAATCACACACACACACACAATCACACACACACGCACACACACCCAAAATCACACACACATTCGCACACACACACACACACACACACAATAACACACACGCACAAACACAATCACATACACACAATCACACACACACAATCACACACACAATCAGACACAATCACACACACACACAGTCACACAATCACACACACACGATCACACACACATAAAACCACACAATCACACATACACACACACACAATCACACACACACACACACACACAATCACACACACACAATCACACACACACACAATCACACACACACTCAATCACACACACAAACACACACACACAATCACACACACACACATTCACACACACACACAAACAATCACACACAATCACACACGCACACACAATCACACACTCACACAATCAAACACACAATCACAAACACACAATCACACACATACACACAATCACACACACAGACAATCACACACACACAATCACATACACACACACACAATCACACACACACACACAAACACACAATCAAACACACACAATCACACACACACAATCACACACACACATACAAACAATCACACACAGACACAATCACAAACACACACACACAATCACACACACACACACAATCACACACACAGAATCAAAGACAATCACACACAAACACAACACAATCACACACAATCACACACACACAATCACACACACACACACAATCACACACAATCACACACACACACAATCACACACAAACACACAATCACATAAACACATTCACAATCACACACACACACACACAATCACACACACACACAAACACACAATCACACACACACACACACAATCACACACACACACAAACACACAATCACACACACACAATCACACACACACATACAAACAATCACACACACACAGAATCACACACTCACACACAATCACACACACACACACAAAATCAAAGACAATCACACACAAACACAACACAATCACACACAATCACACAATAACACACACAATCACACAATCACACACACACACAATCACACACACACACAATCACACACAATCACACACACACACACAATCACACACAAACACACAATCACATACACACATACACAATCGCACACACACATAATCACACACACACGCACAATCACACACACACACACACACACACACACACACACACACGCAATCACACACACACACAATCACACACACAAACACACACACACACAATCACAATCACACACACACACACACAATCACACACACGAACAATCACACACACACAGACAATCACACACACACACACACACAATCACACACACACACACACAATCACACACACACACACACACAATCACACACAAACACACAATCACGCACACACATAATCACACATACATACACACAATCACACACACACACAATCACACACACACACAATCAGCCACACACGCAATCACACAGACACAAACAATCACACACAGTCACACACAATCACACACACACACAATCACACAATTACACACACAATCACACACACACGCACACACACACAAAATCACACACACACAATCACACACACATTCGCACACACACACACACACACAATAACACACACGCACAAGCACAATCACATACACACAATCACACACACACACACACACACACACACAATCACACACACACACACACACGCACACAATCACACACACACGCATAATCACACACGCATACACACACACAATCACACACACACACATACACACACAAAGAATCGCACAAAAATACACACAATCACACACACTCACACGCAATCACACACACTCACACAATCACAAGCACACACGCACACACAATCACACACAGACACACACAATCACACACACACACACAATCACACACACACACACACACACACACACACAATCACACACACACACACACACAATCACACACACACAATCATACACACACACACACAATCACACACACACTATCACACACACATACACAATCACAATCACACACACAATCACACACAATCACAATCACACACAATCACACACAC
>JANJGN010000035.1:2295000-2365000 GCA_026770705.1 Isurus oxyrinchus | reverse complement strand
ACACACACACTCAATCACACACACAAACACACACACACAATCATGCACACACACATTCACACACACACACAAACAATCACACACAATCACACACGCACACACAATCACACACTCACACAATCAAACACACAATCACAAACACACAATCACACACATACACACAATCACACACACAGACAATCACACACACACAATCACATACACACACACACACAATCACACACACACACAAACACACAATCAAACACACACAATCACACACACACAATCACACACACACATACAAACAATCACACACAGACACAATCACAAACACACACACACAATCACACACACACACACAATCACACACACAGAATCAAAGACAATCACACACAAACACAACACAATCACACACAATCACACACAATCACACACACACAATCACACACACACACACAATCACACACAATCACACACACACACAATCACACACAAACACACAATCACATAAACACATTCACAATCACACACACACACACACAATCACACACACACACAAACACACAATCACACACACACACACACAATCACACACACACACAAACACACAATCACACACACACAATCACACACACACATACAATCACACACACACAGAATCACACACACACACACAATCACACACACACACACAAAATCAAAGACAATCACACACAAACACAACACAATCACACACAATCACACAATCACACACACAATCACACAATCACACACACACACAATCACACACACACACAATCACACACACACACAATCACACACACACACACAAACACACACAAGCACACAATCACATACACACATACACAATCGCACACACACATAATCACACACACACGCACAATCACACACACACACACACACACACACACGCAATCACACACACACACAATCACACACACAAACACACACACAATCACACACACACACAATCACAATCACACACACACACACACAATCACACACACGAACAATCACACACACACAGACAATCACACACACACACACACACAATCACACACACACACACACAATCACACACACACACACACAATCACACACAAACACACAATCACGCACACACATAATCACACATACATACACACAATCACACACACACACAATCACACACACACACAATCAGCCACACACGCAATCACACAGACACAAACAATCACACACAATCACACACACACACAATCACACAATTACACACACAATCACACACACACGCACACACACACAAAATCACACACACACAATCACACACACATTCGCACACACACACACACACACACACAATAACACACACGCACAAGCACAATCACATACACACAATCACACACACACACACACACACACACACAATCACACACACACAATCACACACACACACACAATCACACACACACACACACACACACGCACACAATCACACACACACGCATAATCACACACGCATACACACACACAATCACACACACACACATACAGAAACAAAGAATCACACAAAAATACACACAATCACACACACTCACACGCAATCACACACACTCACACAATCACAAGCACACACGCACACACAATCACACACAGACACACACAATCACACACACACACACAATCACACACACACACACAATCACACACACACACACACACACAATCACACACACACACAATCACACAATCACACACACACAATCATACACACACACACACAATCACACACACACTATCACACACACATACACAATCACAATCACACACACAATCACACACAATCACAATCACACACAATCACACACACACTATCACACACACATACACAATCACAATCACACACACAATCACACACAATCACAATCACACACAATCACACACACACAATCACACACACACACAATCGCACACACAATAACACACACACAATCACACACACACACAATCACACACACACACACACAATCACAAACAATCACACACACAATCACAATCACACACACAATCACACACACAATCACACACATACAATCACACACACACACAATCACGCACACACAAAATCACACACTCACACAAACACACAATCTCACACACACACACAGAATCAAGCACACACAATCACACACACACACACACACACACAAAATCACACACACGAACAATCACACACACACACACAATCACACACACACACACACACAATCACACACACACACACAATCACACACACACACACAATCACGCACACACATAATCACACATACATACACACAATCACACACACACACAATCACACACACACACAATCAGACACAATCAGCCACACACGCAATCACACAGACACAAACAATCACACACAGTCACACACAATCACACACACACACAATCACACAATTACACACACAATCACACACACACACAAAATCACACACACACAATCACACACACATTCGCACACACACACACACACACACACACACACAATAACACACACGCACAAGCACAATCACATACACACAATCACACACACACACACACACACAATCACACACACACAATCACACAATTACACACACAATCACACACACACACACACACTCAAAAAATCACACACACACTATCACACACACATTCGCACACACACACACAATAACACACACACACAAGCACAATCACATACACACAATCACACACACACACACACAATCACACACACACAATCACACACACACGCACAATCACACACGCACACACACACACAATCACACACAGACACACACACACACAAAGAATCACACAAAAATACACACAATCACACACACTCACACGCAATCACACACTATCACACGCAATCACACACACACACACAATCACACACACACACAATCACACACACACAATCACGCACACACAATCACACACACACACAATCACACACACACACAATCACAATCACACACACAATCACACACAATCACAAACACTCACACAATCACACGCACACAGAATAACAAACACACACACAATCGCACACACAATCACACACACACAATCACACACACACACAATCACACAGACACACACAATCACAATCACAAACACAATCACTCACACAATCACACACATAAAATCACACACACACACAATCACGCACACACAAAATCACACACTCACACAAACACACAATCTCACACACACACACAGAATCAAGCACACACAATCACACACACACACACACACAAAATCACACACACGAACAATCACACACACAAACACAATCACACACACACACACACACAATCACACACACACAAACAATCACACACACACACACAATCACGCACACACACAATCACACAATTACACGCACAATCACACACACACGCACACACACACAAAATCACACACACACAATCACACACACATTCGCACACACACACACAAACATAATAACGCACACGCACAAGCACAATCACATACACACAATCACACACACACAATCACACACACACACACAATCACACACACACACACACGCACACAATCACACACACACGCACAATCACACACGCACACACACACACAATCACACACAGACACACTCACACACAAAGAATCACACAAAAATACACACAATCACACACACTCACACGCAATCACACACTATCACACGCAATCACACACACTCACACAATCACACACACTCACACAATCACACACACACAATCACGCACACACAATCACACACACACAATCACAATCACACACACAATCACACACAATCACAATCACACACACAATCACACACAATCACACACAATCACAAACACTCACACAATCACACACACACACAATAACAAACACTCACACAATCGCACACACAATCACACACACACAATCACACGCACACACAATCACACACACACACACAATCACAATCACACACACAATCACTCACACAATCATGCACAATCGCACACTCACACAATCACACAATCACACACACACACAATCACATGCGCACACAGACACAATCACACACACACACACACAATTACACACACACACACACAATTACAGACACAATCACACACACACACACACAATCACACACTCACAATCACACACACACACAATCACACAGACACAAACAATCAGACAGTCACACACAATCACACACAATCACACACACACACAATCACACAATCACACAATCACACACAAAATCACACAAACACGCACACTCACACACAATCACACACACACAATCACACACACAATCACACACAATCACACACACACACACAATCACACACACAGAAAATCACACACACACACACAATCACACACACTATCACAAACACATACACAATCACAATCACACACACAATCACACACAATCACAAACAGTCACAATCACACACAATCACACAGACACAATCACACACACACACACAATCACACACACAATAACACACACACAATCACACACACACACAATCACACACACGCAATCACACACACATAATCACACACACACACAATCACAATCACACACACAATCACACACATACAATCACACACACACACAAACACAATCTCACACACACACGCAGAATCACACACACACGGTCACACACACACACACACACACAATCACACACAAACACACACACAATCACACACACACACACACACACACTCAAAATCACACACACGAACAATCACACGCACACACAATCACACTCACAATCACACAATCACACACACACACACACACACAATCACACACACACACACAATCACGCACACACATAATCACACATACATACACACAATCACACACACACACACAATCACACACACACACAATCACACAGAAACAACCAATCACACACAGTCACACACAATCACACACACACACAATCACACAATCACACACACAATCACACACACATGCACACACACACAAAATCACACGCACAGAATCACACACACATTCGCACACACACACACACACACACACACACACACACACAATAACACACACACACAATCACACACAAAGACACAATAACATACACACATATACAATCACACACACACACACACAATCACACACAATCACACACACACACACAATCACACACAAAGACACAATCACATACACACATACACAATCACACACACACACACATAATCACACACACTCGCACAATCACACACACACACACACGCAATCACACACACACACACACAATCACACACAAACACACACACAATCACACACACACACAATCACAATCAAACACACACACACACACAATCACACACACACACAATCACAATCAAACACACACACACACACAATCACACACACACACACACACACACAATCACAAGCACACACGCACACACAATCACACACAGACACACACAATCACACACACACACACACACACACACAATCACACACACACACACAATCACACACACACACACAATCACACACACACACACAATCACACACACACACACAATCACACACACACACAATCACACACACACTATCACACACACATACACAATCACAATCACACACACAATCACACACAATCACAATCACACACAATCACACAGACACAATCACACACACATACAATCACACACACAATAACACACACACAATCACACACACACAATCACACACACACACAATCACACACAATCACACACACATAATCACACACACACAATCACAATCACACACACAATCACACACAGACACAATCACACACACACACACAATCACACACACACACAATCATACACACACACAATCACACATACACACACACAATCACACACACACTATCACACACACACAATCACAATCACACACACAATCACACACAATCACAAACAAACACATTCACACAGACACTATCACACACACATGCAATCACACACACAATAACACACACACAATCACACACACACACAATCACACACACACACACAATCACACACACATAATCACACACACACAATCACAATCACACACACAATCACACACATACAATCACACACACACACAATCACACACACACACAATCACACACACACAATCACACACACACACAATCATACACACACTCACAATCACACACACACTATCACACACACATACACAATCACAATCACACACACAATCACAATCACACACAATCACACAGACACAATCACACACACATACAATCACACACAATAACACACACACAATCACACACACACAATCATACACACACACAATCACACACACATAATCACACACACACAATCACACACAGACACAATCACACACACACACACAATCACACACACACACAATCACACACACACACACACAATCACAATCACACACACAATCACACACAATCACAAACAAACACATTCAGACAGACACAATCACACACACATGCAATCACACACACAATAACACACACACAATCACACACACACACAATCACACACAATCACACACACATAATCACACACACAATCACAATCACACACACAATCACACACATACAATCACACACACACACAATCACACACACACACAATCACACACACACACACAAACACACAATCTCACACACGCACACAGAATCACACACACACAGTCACACACACACACACACACACACAATCACACACACACACAATCACACAATCACACACACAATCACACACACATGCACACACACACAAAATCACACGCACAGAATCACACACACATTCGCACACACACACACACACACACACACAATAACACACACACACAATCACACACAAAGACACAATAACATACACACATATACAATCACACACACACACACACAATCACACACAATCACACACACACACACAATCACACACAAAGACACAATCACATACACACATACACAATCACACACACACACATAATCACACACACTCGCACAATCACACACACACACACACACGCAATCACACACACACACAATCACACACAAACACACACACAATCACACACACACACAATCACAATCAAACACACACACACACACAATCACACACACACACAATCACAATCAAACACACACACACAATCACACACACACACACACACAATCACAAGCACACACGCACACACAATCACACACAGACACACACAATCACACACACACACACACACACAATCACACACACACACAATCACACACACACAATCACACACACACACACAATCATACACACACTCACAATCACACACACACACAATCACACACACACTACCACACACACATACACAATCACAATCACACACACAATCACACACAATCACAATCACACACAATCACACAGACACAATCACACACACATACAATCACACACACAATAACACACACACAATCACACACACACAATCACACACACACACAATCACACACAATCACACACACATAATCACACACACACAATCACAATCACACACACAATCACACACAGACACAATCACACACACACACACAATCACACACACACACAATCATACACACACACAATCACACATACACACACACAATCACACACACACTATCACACACACACAATCACAATCACACACACAATCACACACAATCACAAACAAACACATTCACACAGACACTATCACACACACATGCAATCACACACACAATAACACACACACAATCACACACACACACAATCACACACACACACACAATCACACACACATAATCACACACACACAATCACAATCACACACACAATCACACACATACAATCACACACACACACAATCACACACACACACAATCACACACACACACAATCATACACACACTCACAATCACACACACACTATCACACACACATACACAATCACAATCACACACACAATCACAATCACACACAATCACACAGACACAATCACACACACATACAATCACACACAATAACACACACACAATCACACACACACAATCATACACACACACAATCACACACACATAATCACACACACACAATCACAATCACACACACAATCACACACAGACACAATCACACACACACACACAATCACACACACACACAATCATACACACACACAATCACACACACACACACACAATCACAATCACACACACAATCACACACAATCACAAACAAACACATTCACACAGACACAATCACACACACATGCAATCACACACACAATAACACACACACAATCACACACACACACAATCACACACAATCACACACACATAATCACACACACAATCACAATCACACACACAATCACACACATACAATCACACACACACACAATCACACACACACACAATCACACACACACACACAAACACACAATCTCACACACGCACACAGAATCACACACACACAGTCACACACACACACACACACACAATCACACACACACACAATCACACAATCACACACACAATCACACACACATGCACACACACACAAAATCACACGCACAGAATCACACACACATTCGCACACACACACACACACACACACACACAATAACACACACACACAATCACACACAAAGACACAATAACATACACACATATACAATCACACACACACACACACAATCACACACAATCACACACACACACACAATCACACACAAAGACACAATCACATACACACATACACAATCACACACACACACACATAATCACACACACTCGCACAATCACACACACACACACACGCAATCACACACACACACACACAATCACACACAAACACACACACAATCACACACACACACAATCACAATCAAACACACACACACACACACAATCACACACACACACAATCACAATCAAACACACACACACACAATCACACACACACACACACACACACACACACAATCACACACAGACACACACAATCACACACACACACACACACATACAATCACACACACACACAATCACACACACACAATCACACACACACACACAATCATACACACACTCACAATCACACACACACACAATCACACACACACTATCACACACACATACACAATCACAATCACACACACAATCACACACAATCACAATCACACACAATCACACAGACACAATCACACACACATACAATCACACACACAATAACACACACACAATCACACACACACAATCACACACACACACAATCACACACAATCACACACACATAATCACACACACACAATCACAATCACACACACAATCACACACAGACACAATCACACACACACACACAATCACACACACACAATCATACACACACACAATCACACATACACACACACAATCACACACACACTATCACACACACACAATCACAATCACACACACAATCACAAACAAACACATTCACACAGACACTATCACACACACATGCAATCACACACACAATAACACACACACACACAATCACACACACATAATCACACACACACAATCACAATCACACACACAATCACACACATACAATCACACACACACACAATCACACACACACACACAATCATACACACACTCACAATCACACACACACTATCACACACACATACACAATCACAATCACACACACAATCACAATCACACACAATCACACAGACACAATCACACACACATACAATCACACACAATAACACACACACAATCACACACACACAATCATACACACACACAATCACACACAATCACACACACATAATCACACACACACAATCACAATCACACACACAATCACACACAGACACAATCACACACACACACACAATCACACACACACACAATCATACACACACTCACAATCACACACACACTATCACACACACATACACAATCACAATCACACACACAATCACAATCACACACAATCACACAGACACAATCACACACACATACAATCACACACAATAACACACACACAATCACACACACACAATCATACACACACACAATCACACACACATAATCACACACACACAATCACAATCACACACACAATCACACACAGACACAATCACACACACACACACAATCACACACACACACAATCATACACACACACAATCACACACACACACACACAATCACAATCACACACACAATCACACACAATCACAAACAAACACATTCACACAGACACAATCACACACACATGCAATCACACACACAATAACACACACACAATCACACACACACACAATCACACACAATCACACACACATAATCACACACACAATCACAATCACACACACAATCACACACATACAATCACACACACACACAATCACACACACACACAATCACACACACACACACAAACACACAATCTCACACACGCACACAGAATCACACACACACAGTCACACACACACACACACACACAATCACACACACACACAATCACACAATCACACACACAATCACACACACATGCACACACACACAAAATCACACGCACAGAATCACACACACATTCGCACACACACACACACACACACACACACACACAATAACACACACACACAATCACACACAAAGACACAATAACATACACACATATACAATCACACACACACACACACAATCACACACAATCACACACACACACACAATCACACACAAAGACACAATCACATACACACATACACAATCACACACACACACACATAATCACACACACTCGCACAATCACACACACACACACACGCAATCACACACACACACAATCACACACAAACACACACACAATCACACACACACACAATCACAATCAAACACACACACACACACAATCACACACACACACAATCACAATCAAACACACACACACACAATCACACACACACACACACACACAATCACAAGCACACACGCACACACAATCACACACAGACACACACAATCACACACACACACACACACACAATCACACACACACACAATCACACACACACACAATCACACACACACACACAATCACACACACACACAATCACACACACACTATCACACACACATACACAATCACAATCACACACACAATCACACAGACACAATCACACACACATACAATCACACACACAATAACACACACACAATCACACACACACAATCACACACACACACAATCACACACAATCACACACACATAATCACACACACACAATCACACACAGACACAATCACACACACACACACAATCACACACACACACAATCATACACACACACAATCACACATACACACACACAATCACACACACACTATCACACACACACAATCACAATCACACACACAATCACACACAATCACAAACAAACACATTCACACAGACACTATCACACACACATGCAATCACACACACAATAACACACACACAATCACACACACACACAATCACACACACACACACAATCACACACACATAATCACACACACACAATCACAATCACACACACAATCACACACATACAATCACACACACACACAATCACACACACACACAATCACACACACACAATCACACACACACACAATCATACACACACTCACAATCACACACACACTATCACACACACATACACAATCACAATCACACACACAATCACAATCACACACAATCACACAGACACAATCACACACACATACAATCACACACAATAACACACACACAATCACACACACACAATCATACACACACACAATCACACACACATAATCACACACACACAATCACAATCACACACACAATCACACACAGACACAATCACACACACACACACAATCACACGCACACACACACACACAATCACACACACACACACACAATCACAATCACACACACAATCACACACAATCACAAACAAACACATTCACACAGACACAATCACACACACATGCAATCACACACACAATAACACACACACAATCACACACACACACAATCACACACAATCACACACACATAATCACACACACAATCACACACATACAATCACACACACACACAATCACACACACACACAATCACACACACACACACAAACACACAATCTCACACACGCACACAGAATCACACACACACAGTCACACACACACACACACACACACAATCACACACACACACAATCACACAATCACACACACAATCACACACACATGCACACACACACAAAATCACACGCACAGAATCACACACACATTCGCACACACACTCACACACACACACACACACAATAACACACACACACAATCACACACAAAGACACAATAACATACACACATATACAATCACACACACACACACACAATCACACACAATCACACACACACACACAATCACACACAAAGACACAATCACATACACACATACACAATCACACACACACACACATAATCACACACACTCGCACAATCACACACACACACACACGCAATCACACACACACACACACAATCACACACAAACACACACACAATCACACACACACACAATCACAATCAAACACACACACACACACAATCACACACACACACAATCACAATCAAACACACACACACACAATCACACACACACAATCACAAGCACACACGCACACACAATCACACACAGACACACACAATCACACACACACACACACACATACAATCACACACACACACAATCACACACACACAATCACACACACACACACAATCATACACACACTCACAATCACACACACACACAATCACACACACACTATCACACACACATACACAATCACAATCACACACACAATCACACACAATCACAATCACACACAATCACACAGACACAATCACACACACATATAATCACACACACAATAACACACACACAATCACACACACACACACAATCACACACAATCACACACACATAATCACACACACACAATCACAATCACACACACAATCACACACAGACACAATCACACACACACACAATCACACACACACAATCATACACACACACAATCACACATACACACACACAATCACACACACACTATCACACACACACAATCACAATCACACACACAATCACACACAATCACAAACAAACACATTCACACAGACACTATCACACACACATGCAATCACACACACAATAACACACACACACACAATCACACACACATAATCACACACACACAATCACAATCACACACACAATCACACACATACAATCACACACACACACAATCACACACACACAATCACACACACACACACAATCATACACACACTCACAATCACACACACACTATCACACACACATACACAATCACAATCACACACACAATCACAATCACACACAATCACACAGACACAATCACACACACATACAATCACACACAATAACACACACACAATCACACACACACAATCATACACACACACAATCACACACAATCACACACACATAATCACACACACACAATCACAATCACACACACAATCACACACAGACACAATCACACACACACACACAATCACACACACACACAATCATACACACACACTATCACACACACACACACAATCACAATCACACACACAATCACACACAATCACAAACAAACACATTCACACAGACACAATCACACACACAATAACACACACACAATCACACACACACACACAATCACACACAATCACACACACATAATCACACACACAATCACAATCACACACACAATCACACACATACAATCACACACACACACACAATCACACACACACACAATCACACACACACACACAAACACACAATCTCACACACGCACACAGAATCACACACACACAGTCACACACACACACACACACAATCACACACACACAATCACACACACACACACAACCACACACACACACAATCACACACACACATAATAACACATACATACACACAATCACACACACACACAATCACACACACACACAATCACACACAATCAGCCACACACGCAATCACACAGACACAAACAATCACACACAGTCACACACAATCACACACACACAATCACACAATTACACGCACAATCACACACACACGCACACACACACAAAATCACACACACACAATCACACACACATTCGCACACACACACAGAAACAAAATTACACACACGCACAAGCACAATCACATACACACAATCACACACACACACACACAATCACACACACACACAATCACACACACACACACACACACACGCACACAATCACACACACACGCACAATCACACACGCACACACACACACAATCACACACAGACACACTCACACACAAAGAATCACACAAAAAAACACACACAATCACACACACTCACACGCAATCACACACTATCACACGCAATCACACACACTCACACAATCACACACACACACAATCACACACACACAATCACGCACACACAATCACACACACACAATCACAATCACACACACAATCACACACAATCACAATCACACACAATCACACACAATCACAAACACTCACACAATCACACACACACACAATAACAAACACTCACACAATCGCACACACAATTACACACACACACAATCACAATCACACACACAATCACTCACACAATCATGCACAATCGCACACTCACACAATCACACAATCACAAACACACAATCACACACACACACAATCACATGCGCACACAGACACAATCACACACACACACACACAATTACACACACACACACACAATTACAGACACAATCACACACACACACAATCACAAACTCACAATCACACACACACACAATCACACAGACACAAACAATCAGACAGTCACACACAATCACACACAATCACACACACACACAATCACACAATGACACAATCACACGCAAAATCACACAAACACGCACACTCACACACAATCACACACACACAATCACACACACACACACACAATCACACACACACAAAATCACACACACACACACAATCACACACACTATCACAAACACATACACAATCACAATCACACACACAATCACACACAATCACACAGACACAATCACACACACACACACAATCACACACACAATAACACACACACAATCACACACACACACAATCACACACACACAATCACACACACATAATCACACACACACACAATCACAATCACACACACAATCACACACATACAATCACACACACACACAAACACACAATCTCACACACACACGCAGAATCACACACACACGGTCACACACACACAATCACACACAAACACACACACAATCACACACACACACACACACTCAAAATCACACACACAAACAATCACACGCACACACAATCACACTCACACACACACAATCACACACACACACACACACAATCACACACACACACAATCACGCACACACATAATCACACATACATACACACAATCACACACACACACACAATCACACACACACACAATTACACAGAAACAACCAATCACACACAGTCACACACAATCACACACACACACAATCACACAATCACACACACAATCACACACACACGCACACACACACAAAGTCACACGCACAGAATCACACACACATTCGCACACACACACACACACACAATAACACACACGCACAAACACAATCACATACACACAATCACAGACTCACACACACACAATCACACACACACACAGTCACACACACACACACACACAATCACACACACACACACACAATCACACATTCGCACACACACACACACACAATAACACACACGCACAAACACAATCACATACACACAATCACACACACACACACACACACAATCACACACACACAATCACACACACACGCAATCACACACACACACACACACACAATCAGACACAATCACACACACACACAGTCACACAATCACACACACACAATCACACACACATACAACCACACAATCACGCACATACAATCACATTCACACACAATCACACACATGCACAATCACACACACACACAAACACACAATCTCACACACACGCAGAATCACACACACAGTCAGACAATCACACACACACACACACAATCACACACACAATCACACACACAAAATCACACACACGAACAATCACACGCACACACACAATCACACTCACACACACACAATCACACACACACACACACACACACACACACACACACAATCACACACACACACAATCACGCGCACACATAATCACACAAACATACACACAATCACACACACGCACACAATCACACACACACACAATCACACAGAAACAACCAATCACACACAGTCACACACAATCACGCACACAGACAATCACACACATACGTACACACACACAAAATCACGCGCACAGAATCACACACACATTCGCACACACACACACACACACACACACACACAATAACACACACGCACAAACACAATCACATACACACAATCACACACACACACACACACACACAATCACACACACACAATCACACACACACGCAATCACACACACACACACACACAATCAGACACAATCACACACACACACAGTCACACAATCACACACACAATCACACACACATACAACCACCCAATCACACATACACACACATACAATCACACACACACACACACACAATCACACACACACAATCACACACACAATCACACACACACACATTCACACACACACACAAACAATCACACACAATCACACACGCACACACACACACAATCACACACAGACACACTCACACACAAAGAATCACACAAAAATACACACAATCACACACACTCACACGCAATCACACACTATCACACGCAATCACACACACTCACACAATCACACACACACACAATCACACACACACAATCACGCACACACAATCACGCACACACAATCACACACACACAATCACAATCACACACACAATCACACACAATCACACACAATCACAATCACACACACAATCACACACAATCACTCACAATCACAAACACTCACACAATCACACACACACACAGTAACAAACACACACACAATCGCACACACAATCACACACACACAATCACACGCACACACAATCACACACACACACAATCACAATCACACACACAATCACTCACACAATCATGCACAATCGCACACTCACACAATCACAAACACACAATCACACACACACACAATCACATGCGCACACAGACACAATCACACACAGACACACACACAATTACACACACACACACACAATTACAGACACAATCACACACACACACACACAATCACACACTCACAATCACACACACACACAATCACACAGACACAAACAATCAGACAGTCACACACAATCACACACAATCACACACACACACAATCACACAATGAGACAATCACACACAAAATCACACAAACACGCACACTCACACACAATCACACACACACAATCACACACAATCACACACACACACACAATCACACACACACAAAATCACACACACACACAATCACACACACTATCACAAACACATACACAATCACAATCACACACACAATCACAAACAGTCACAATCACACACAATCACACAGACACAATCACACACACACACACAATCACACACACAATAACACACACACACAATCACACACACACAATCACACACACATAATCACACACACATAATCACACACACACACAATCACAATCACACACACAATCACACACATACAATCACACACACACACAATCACACACACACACACAATCACACACACACACAAGCACACAATCTCACACACACACGCAGAATCACACACCCACGGTCACACACACACACACACAATCACACACAAACACACACACAATCACACACACACACACACACTCAAAATCACACACACGAACAATCACACGCACACACAATCACACTCACACACACACAATCACACACACACACACACACACACAATCACACAAACACACAATCACGCACACACATAATCACACATACATACACACAATCACACACACACACACAATCACACACACACACAATCACACAGAAACAACCAATCACACACAGTCACACACAATCACACACACACACAATCACACAATCACACACACACGCACACACACACAAAATCACACGCACAGAATCACACACACATTCGCACACACACACACACACACACACACACAATAACACACACGCACAAACACAATCACATACACACAATCACACACTCACACACACACAATCACACACACACACAATCACAAGCACACACGCACACACAATCACACACAGACACACACAATCACACACACACACACAATCTCACACACACACACAATCACACACACACACACAATCACACACACACACAATCACACACACACATACACACAATCACACACACACACAAGCACACAATCTCACACACACACGCAGAATCACACACCCACGGTCACACACACACACACACAATCACACACAAACACACACACAATCACACACACTCAAAATCACACACACGAACAATCACACGCACACACAATCACACTCACACACACACAATCACACACACACACACACACACAATCACACAAACACACAATCACGCACACACATAATCACACATACATACACACAATCACACACACACACACAATCACACACACACACAATCACACAGAAACAACCAATCACACACAGTCACACACAATCACACACACAATCACACAATCACACACACAATCACACACACACGCACACACACACAAAATCACACGCACAGAATCACACACACATTCGCACACACACACACACACACACACACACAATAACACACACGCACAAACACAATCACACACACACAATCACAATCAAACACACACACACACACAATCAGACACACACACAATCACAATCAAACACACACACACACACAATCACACACACACACACACACACAATCACAAGCACACACGCACACACAATCACACACAGACACACACAATCACACAGACACACACACACACAATCACACACACACACAATCACACACACACAATCACACACACACACACAATCACACACACACACACAATCACACACACACTATCACACACACATACACAATCACAATCACACACACAATCACACACAATCACAATCACACACAATCACACAGACACAATCACACACACATACAATCACACACACAATAACACACACACAATCACACACACACAATCACACACACACAATCACACACAATCACACACACATAATCACACACACACAATCACAATCACACACACAATCACACACAGACACAATCACACACACACACACAATCACACACACACACAATCATACACACACACAATCACACATACACACACACAATCACACACACACTATCACACACACACAATCACAATCACACACACAATCACACACAATCACAAACAAACACATTCACACAGACACAATCACACACACATGCAATCACACACACAATAACACACACACAATCACACACACACACAATCACACACACACACACAATCACACACACATAATCACACACACACAATCACAATCACACACACAATCACACACATACAATCACACACACACACAATCACACACACACACAATCACACACACACAATCACACACACACACACAATCATACACACACTATCACACACACATACACAATCACACACAATCACACAGACACAATCACACACACATACAATCACACACAATAACACACACACAATCACACACACACAATCATACACACACACAATCACACACAATCACACACACATAATCACACACACACAATCACAATCACACACACAATCACACACAGACACAATCACACACACACACACAATCACACACACACACAATCATACACACACACAATCATACACACACACAATCACACACACACTATCACACACACACACACAATCACAATCACACACACAATCACACACAATCACAAACAAACACATTCACACAGACACAATCACACACACATGCAATCACACACACAATAACACACACACACAATCACACACACACACACAATCACACACAATCACACACACATAATCACACACACAATCACAATCACACACACAATCACACACATACAATCACACACACACACAATCACACACACACACAATCACACACACACACAAACACACAATCTCACACACGCACACAGAATCACACACACACAGTCACACACACACACACACACAATCACACACACACAATCACACACACACACACAACCACACACACACACAATCACACACACATACACACAATCACACACACACACACACACACACACAATCAGCCACACACGCAATCACACAGACACAAACAATCACACACAGTCACACACAATCACACACACACAATCACACAATTACACGCACAATCACACACACATGCACACACACACAAAATCACACACACACAATCACACACACATTCGCACACACACACAGAAACAAAATTACACACACGCACAAGCACAATCACATACACACAATCACACACACACACACACAATCACACACACACACAATCACACACACACACACACGCACACAATCACACACACACTCACAATCACACACGCACACACACACACAATCACACACAGACACACTCACACACAAAGAATCACACAAAAATACACACAATCACACACACTCACACGCAATCACACACTATCACACGCAATCACACACACTCACACAATCACACACACTCACACAATCACACACACACAATCACGCACACACAATCACACACACACAATCACAATCACACACACAATCACACACAATCACACACAATCACAAACACTCACACAATCACACACACACACAATAACAAACACTCACACAATCGCACACACAATCACACACACACAATCACACGCACACACAATCACACACACACACAATCACAATCACACACACAATCACTCACACAATCATGCACAATCGCACACTCACACAATCACACAATCACAAACACACAATCACACACACACACAATCACATGCGCACACAGACACAATCACACACACACACACACACAATTACACACACACTCACACAATTACAGACACAATCACACACACACACAATCACAAACTCACAATCACACACACACACAATCACACAGACACAAACAATCAGACAGTCACACACAATCACACACAATCACACACACACACAATCACACAATGACACAATCACACACAAAATCACACAAACACGCACACTCACACACAATCACACACACACAATCACACACACAATCACACACAATCACACACACACACACACAAAATCACACACACACACACAATCACACACACTATCACAAACACATACACAATCACAATCACACACACAATCACACACAATCACAAACAGTCACAATCACACACAATCACACAGACACAATCACACACACACACACACAATCACACACACAATAACACACACACAATCACACACACACACAATCACACACACACAATCACACACACATAATCACACACACATAATCACACACACACACAATCACAATCACACACACAATCACACACATACAATCACACACACACACAAACACACAATCTCACACACACACGCAGAATCACACACACACGGTCACACACACACAATCACACACAAACACACACACAATCACACACACACACACACACTCAAAATCACACACACGAACAATCACACGCACACACAATCACACTCACACACACACAATCACACACACACACACACACACACACACAATCACACACACACACAATCACGCACACACATAATCACACATACACACACACAATCACGCACACACAATCACACACACACAGTCACAATCACACATACAATCACACACACACACACAATCACAATCACACACACAATCACACACAATCACAAACACTCACACAATCACACACACACAATCACAAACACACACACAATCGCACACACAATCACACACACACAATCACACACACACACAATCACAATCACACACACAATCATGCGCAATCGCACACTCACACAATCACACAATCACAAACACAATCACACACACACAATCTCGCACACACACAATCACATGCACACACAGACACAATCACACACACACACACAATCACACACACACACGCGCACATACACACACAAGTACATACATAATCACACACACACACACAATCACACACACACACACAATCACACATACAAACAGTCACACAGACACAAACAATCAGACAGTCACACACAATCACACAAAATCACACAAACACAGAATCACACAATGACACAATCACACACAAAATCACACAAACACGCATACTCACACACAATCACACACACTCAATCACACACACAATCACACACACACACAAACAATAACACACACGCTCACACACAATCACATACACACAATCACACACAAACACACACACACAAATCCACAAGCACACACAATCACACACACAGAGAATCACACCCACACAATCACACACACACACACACACTCACAATCACACACACACACACAAACACACAATCACTCACACACAATCACAAACACTCACACGCAATCACACACTATCACACACAATCACACACAGACACACAATCACACAGACACACAATCACACACACACAATCACGCACACACAATCACACACACACAATCACAATCACACACACAATCACATACACACACACAATCACAATCACACACACAATCACACACAATCACAAACACACACACAATCGCACACACAACCACACACACGCAATCACACACACACACAATCACACACACACACAATCACGCACACACAATCACACACACACAATCACAATCACACACACAATCACACACAATCACACACAATCACAATCACACACACAATCACACACAATCACAAACACTCACACAATCACACACACACACAGTAACAAACACACACACAATCGCACACACAATCACACACACACAATCACACACACACACAATCACTCACACAATCATGCACAATCGCACACTCACACAATCACACAATCACAAACACACAATCACACACACACACAATCACATGCGCACACAGACACAATCACACACACACACACACACACACAATTACACACACACACACACACAATTACAGACACAATCACACACACACACACACACACAATCACACACTCACACAATCACACAGACACAAACAATCAGACAGTCACACACAATCACACACAATCACACACACACACAATCACACAATGACACAATCACACACAAAATCACACAAACACGCACACTCACACACAATCACACACACACAATCACACACAATCACACACACACACACAATCACACACACACAAAATCACACACACACACACAATCACACACACTATCACAAACACATACACAATCACAATCACACACACAATCACACACAATCACAAACAGTCACAATCACACACAATCACACAGACACAATCACACACACACACAATCACACACACAATAACACACACACAATCACACACACACACAATCACACACACACAATCACACACACATAATCACACACACACACAATCACAATCACACACACAATCACACACATACAATCACACACACACATAATCACACACACACACACAATCACACACACACACAATCACACAGACACAAACAATCAGACAGTCACACACAATCACACACAATCACACACACACACAATCACACAATGACACAATCACACACAAAATCACACAAACACGCACACTCACACACAATCACACACACACAATCACACACACACACACAATCACACACACTATCACAAACACATACACAATCACAATCACACACACAATCACACACAATCACAAACAGTCACAATCACACACAATCACACAGACACAATCACACACACACACAATCACACACACAATAACACACACACACAATCACACACAAACACAATCACACACACACAATCACACACACATAATCACACACACATAATCACACACACACACAATCACACACATACAATCACACACACACATAATCACACACACACACACAATCACACACACACACACAAGCACACAATCTCACACACACACGCAGAATCACACACACACGGTCACACACACACACACACACACAATCACACACAAACACACACACAATCACACACACACACACACACACTCAAAATCACACACACGAACAATCACACGCACACACAATCACACTCACACACACACAATCACACACACACACTCACACACAATCACACACACACAATCACACACACACACACAATCACACACACTATCACAAACACATACACAATCACACACACAATCACACACAATCACAAACAGTCACAATCACACACAATCACACAGACACAATCACACACACACACACAATCACACACACAATAACACACACACACAATCACACACAAACACAATCACACACACAATCACACACACATAATCACACACACATAATCACACACACACACAATCACACACATACAATCACACACACACATAATCACACACACACACACAATCACACACACACACACAAGCACACAATCTCACACACACACGCAGAATCACACACACACGGTCACACACACACACACACACACAATCACACACAAACACACACACAATCACACACACACACACACACACTCAAAATCACACACACGAACAATCACACGCACACACAATCACACTCACACACACACAATCACACACACACACACACACACACAATCACACACACACACAATCACGCACACACATAATCACACATACATACACACAATCACACACACACACACAATCACACACACACACAATCACACAGAAACAACCAATCACACACAGTCACACACAATCACACACACACACAATCACACAATCACACACACAATCACACACACATGCACACACACACAAAATCACACGCACAGAATCACACACACATTCGCACACACACACACACACACACACACAATAACACACACACACAATCACACACAAAGACACAATAACATACACACATATACAATCACACACACACACACAATCACACACAATCACACACACACACACACAATCACACACAAAGACACAATCACATACACACATACACAATCACACACACACACACATAATCACACACACTCGCACAATCACACACACACACACACGCAATCACACACACACACACACAATCACACACAAACACACACACAATCACACACACACAATCACAATCAAACACACACACACACACAATCACACACACACACAATCACAATCAAACACACACACACACACAATCACACACACACACACACACACACAATCACAAGCACACACGCACACACAATCACACACAGACACACACAATCACACAGACACACACACACACACAATCACACACACACACAATCACACACACACACACAATCACACACACACACACAATCACACACACACACACAATCACACACACACTATCACACACACATACACAATCACAATCACACACACAATCACACACAATCACAATCACACACAATCACACAGACACAATCACACACACATACAATCACACACACAATAACACACACACAATCACACACACACAATCACACACAATCACACACACATAATCACACACACACAATCACAATCACACACACAATCACACACAGACACAATCACACACACACACAATCATACACACACACAATCACACACACACTATCACACACACACAATCACAATCACACACACAATCACACACAATCACAAACAAACACATTCACACAGACACAATCACACACACATGCAATCACACACACAATAACACACACACAATCACACACACACACAATCACACACACACACACAATCACACACACATAATCACACACACACAATCACACACATACAATCACACACACACACAATCACACACACACACAATCACACACACACACACAATCATACACACACTATCACACACACATACACAATCACACACAATCACACAGACACAATCACACACACATACAATCACACACAATAACACACACACAATCACACACACACAATCATACACACACACAATCACACACAATCACACACACATAATCACACACACACAATCACAATCACACACACAATCACACACAGACACAATCACACACACACACACAATCACACACACACACAATCATACACACACACAATCACACACACACTATCACACACACAATCACAATCACACACACAATCACACACAATCACAAACAAACACATTCACACAGACACAATCACACACACATGCAATCACACACACAATAACACACACACACACAATCACACACAATCACACACACATAATCACACACACAATCACAATCACACACATACAATCACACACACACACAATCACACACACACACAATCACACACACACACACAAACACACAATCTCACACACGCACACAGAATCACACACACACAGTCACACACACACACACACACAATCACACACACACAATCACACACACACACACAACCACACACACACACAATCACACACACACATAATAACACATACATACACACAATCACACACACACACACACAATCACACACACACACAATCAGCCACACACGCAATCACACAGACACAAACAATCACACACAGTCACACACAATCACACACACACAATCACACAATTACACGCACAATCACACACACACGCACACACACACAAAATCACACACACACAATCACACACACATTCGCACACACACACAGAAACAAAATTACACACACGCACAAGCACAATCACATACACACAATCACACACACACACACACAATCACACACACACACAATCACACACACACACACACGCACACAATCACACACACACTCACAATCACACACGCACACACACACACAATCACACACAGACACACTCACACACAAAGAATCACACAAAAATACACACAATCACACACACTCACACGCAATCACACACTATCACACGCAATCACACACACTCACACAATCACACACACACACAATCACACACACACAATCACGCACACACAATCACACACACACAATCACAATCACACACACAATCACACACAATCACACACAATCACAAACACTCACACAATCACACACACACACAATAACAAACACTCACACAATCGCACACACAATCACACACACACAATCACACGCACACACAATCACACACACACACAATCACAATCACACACACAATCACTCACACAATCATGCACAATCGCACACTCACACAATCACACAATCACAAACACACAATCACACACACACACAATCACATGCGCACACAGACACAATCACACACACACACACACACAATTACACACACACACACACAATTACAGACACAATCACACACACACAATCACAAACTCACAATCACACACACACACAATCACACAGACACAAACAATCAGACAGTCACACACAATCACACACAATCACACACACACACAATCACACAATGACACAATCACACACAAAATCACACAAACACGCACACTCACACACAATCACACACACACAATCACACACACAATCACACACACACACACACAATCACACACACACAAAATCACACACACACACACAATCACACACACTATCACAAACACATACACAATCACAATCACACACACAATCACACACAATCACAAACAGTCACAATCACACACAATCACACAGACACAATCACACACACACACACACACAATCACACACACAATAACACACACACAATCACACACACACACAATCACACACACACAATCACACACACATAATCACACACACACACAATCACAATCACACACACAATCACACACATACAATCACACACACACACAAACACACAATCTCACACACACACGCAGAATCACACACACACGGTCACACACACACAATCACACACAAACACACACACAATCACACACACACACACACACACTCAAAATCACACACACGAACAATCACACGCACACACAATCACACTCACACACACACAATCACACACACACACACACACACACAATCACACACACACACAATCACGCACACACATAATCACACATACACACACACAATCACGCACACACAATCACACACACACAGTCACAATCACACATACAATCACACACACACACACAATCACAATCACACACACAATCACACACAATCACAAACACTCACACAATCACACACACACAATCACAAACACACACACAATCGCACACACAATCACACACACACAATCACACACACACACAATCACAATCACACACACAATCATGCGCAATCGCACACTCACACAATCACACAATCACAAACACAATCACACACACACAATCTCGCACACACACAATCACATGCACACACAGACACAATCACACACACACACAATCACACACACACACGCGCACACACACACACAAGTACATACATAATCACACACACACACACAATCACACACACACACACAATCACACATACAAACAGTCACACAGACACAAACAATCAGACAGTCACACACAATCACACAAAATCACACAAACACAGAATCACACAATGACACAATCACACACAAAATCACACAAACACGCATACTCACACACAATCACACACACTCAATCACACACACAATCACACACACACACAAACAATAACACACACGCTCACACACAATCACATACACACAATCACACACAAACACACACACACAAATCCACAAGCACACACAATCACACACACAGAGAATCACACCCACACAATCACACACACACACACACACTCACAATCACACACACACACAAACACACAATCACTCACACACAATCACAAACACTCACACGCAATCACACACAATCACACACAGACACACAATCACACAGACACACAATCACACACACACAATCACGCACACACAATCACACACACACAATCACAATCACACACACAATCACATACACACACACAATCACAATCACACACACAATCACACACAATCACAAACACACACACAATCGCACACACAACCACACACACGCAATCACACACACACACAATCACACACACACACAATCACGCACACACAATCACACACACACAATCACAATCACACACACAATCACACACAATCACACACAATCACAATCACACACACAATCACACACAATCACAAACACTCACACAATCACACACACACACAGTAACAAACACACACACAATCGCACAGACAATCACACACACACAATCACACACACACACAATCACTCACACAATCATGCACAATCGCACACTCACACAATCACACAATCACAAACACACAATCACACACACACACAATCACATGCGCACACAGACACAATCACACACACACACACACACACACAATTACACACACACACACACACAATTACAGACACAATCACACACACACACACACACAATCACACACTCACAATCACACACACACACAATCACACAGACACAAACAATCAGACAGTCACACACAATCACACACAATCACACACACACACAATCACACAATGACACAATCACACACAAAATCACACAAACACGCACACTCACACACAATCACACACACACAATCACACACAATCACACACACACACACAATCACACACACACAAAATCACACACACACACACAATCACACACACTATCACAAACACATACACAATCACAATCACACACACAATCACACACAATCACAAACAGTCACAATCACACACAATCACACAGACACAATCACACACACACACACAATCACACACACAATAACACACACACAATCACACACACACACAATCACACACACACAATCACACACACATAATCACACACACACACAATCACAATCACACACACAATCACACACATACAATCACACACACACATAATCACACACACACACACAATCACACACACACACAATCACACAGACACAAACAATCAGACAGTCACACACAATCACACACAATCACACACACACACAATCACACAATGACACAATCACACACAAAATCACACAAACACGCACACTCACACACAATCACACACACACAATCACACACACACACACACAATCACACACACTATCACAAACACATACACAATCACAATCACACACACAATCACACACAATCACAAACAGTCACAATCACACACAATCACACAGACACAATCACACACACACACACAATCACACACACAATAACACACACACACAATCACACACACACACAATCACACACACACAATCACACACACATAATCACACACACATAATCACACACACACACAATCACACACATACAATCACACACACACATAATCACACACACACACACAATCACACACACACACAAGCACACAATCTCACACACACACGCAGAATCACACACACACGGTCACACACACACACACACACACAATCACACACAAACACACACACAATCACACACACACACACACACACACTCAAAATCACACACACGAACAATCACACGCACACACAATCACACTCACACACACACAATCACACACACACACACACACACAATCACACACACACACAATCACGCACACACATAATCACACATACATACACACAATCACACACACACACACAATCACACACACACACAATCACACAGAAACAACCAATCACACACAGTCACACACAATCACACACACACACAATCACACAATCACACACACAATCACACACACATGCACACACACACAAAATCACACGCACAGAATCACACACACATTCGCACACACACACACACACACACAATAACACACACACACAATCACACACAAAGACACAATAACATACACACATATACAATCACACACACACACACAATCACACACAATCACACACACACACAATCACACACAAAGACACAATCACATACACACATACACAATCACACACACACACACATAATCACACACACTCGCACAATCACACACACACACACACGCAATCACACACACACACACACAATCACACACAAACACACACACAATCACACACACACAATCACAATCAAACACACACACACACACACAATCACACACACACACAATCACAATCAAACACACACACACACACAATCACACACACACACACACACACAATCACAAGCACACACGCACACACAATCACACACAGACACACACAATCACACAGACACACACACACACACAATCACACACACACAATCACACACACACACACAATCACACACACACACACAATCACACACACACTATCACACACACATACACAATCACAATCACACACACAATCACACACAATCACAATCACACACAATCACACAGACACAATCACACACACATACAATCACACACACAATAACACACACACAATCACATGCACACAATCACACACACACAATCACACACAATCACACACACATAATCACACACACACAATCACAATCACACACACAATCACACACAGACACAATCACACACACACACACAATCACACACACAATCATACACACACACAATCACACATACACACACACAATCACACACACACTATCACACACACACAATCACAATCACACACACAATCACACACAATCACACACACACACAAACAATAACACACACGCTCACACACAATCACATACACACAATCACACACAAACACACACACACAAATCCACAAGCACACACAATCACACACACAGAGAATCACACCCACACAATCACACACACACACACACACTCACAATCACACACACACACAAACACACAATCACTCACACACAATCACAAACACTCACACGCAATCACACACAATCACACACAGACACACAATCACACAGACACACAATCACACACACACAATCACGCACACACAATCACACACACACAATCACAATCACACACACAATCACATACACACACACAATCACAATCACACACACAATCACACACAATCACAAACACACACACAATCGCACACACAACCACACACACGCAATCACACACACACACAATCACACACACACACAATCACGCACACACAATCACAATCACACACACAATCACACACAATCACACACAATCACAATCACACACACAATCACACACAATCACAAACACTCACACAATCACACACACACACAGTAACAAACACACACACAATCGCACACACAATCACACACACACAATCACACACACACACAATCACTCACACAATCATGCACAATCGCACACTCACACAATCACACAATCACAAACACACAATCACACACACACACAATCACATGCGCACACAGACACAATCACACACACACACACACACACACAATTACACACACACACACACACAATTACAGACACAATCACACACACACACACACACAATCACACACTCACAATCACACACACACACAATCACACAGACACAAACAATCAGACAGTCACACACAATCACACACAATCACACACACACACAATCACACAATGACACAATCACACACAAAATCACACAAACACGCACACTCACACACAATCACACACACACAATCACACACAATCACACACACACACACAATCACACACACACAAAATCACACACACACACACAATCACACACACTATCACAAACACATACACAATCACAATCACACACACAATCACACACAATCACAAACAGTCACAATCACACACAATCACACAGACACAATCACACACACACACACAATCACACACACAATAACACACACACAATCACACACACACACAATCACACACACACAATCACACACACATAATCACACACACACACAATCACAATCACACACACAATCACACACATACAATCACACACACACATAATCACACACACACACACAATCACACACACACACAATCACACAGACACAAACAATCAGACAGTCACACACAATCACACACAATCACACACACACACAATCACACAATGACACAATCACACACAAAATCACACAAACACGCACACTCACACACAATCACACACACACAATCACACACACACACACACAATCACACACACTATCACAAACACATACACAATCACAATCACACACACAATCACACACAATCACAAACAGTCACAATCACACACAATCACACAGACACAATCACACACACACACACAATCACACACACAATAACACACACACACAATCACACACACACACAATCACACACACACAATCAAACACACATAATCACACACACATAATCACACACACACACAATCACACACATACAATCACACACACACATAATCACACACACACACACAATCACACACACACACAAGCACACAATCTCACACACACACGCAGAATCACACACACACGGTCACACACACACACACACACACAATCACACACAAACACACACACAATCACACACACACACACACACACACTCAAAATCACACACACGAACAATCACACGCACACACAATCACACTCACACACACACAATCACACACACACACACACACACAATCACACACACACACAATCACGCACACACATAATCACACATACATACACACAATCACACACACACACACAATCACACACACACACAATCACACAGAAACAACCAATCACACACAGTCACACACAATCACACACACACACAATCACACAATCACACACACAATCACACACACATGCACACACACACAAAATCACACGCACAGAATCACACACACATTCGCACACACACACACACACACACAATAACACACACACACAATCACACACAAAGACACAATAACATACACACATATACAATCACACACACACACACAATCACACACAATCACACACACACACAATCACACACAAAGACACAATCACATACACACATACACAATCACACACACACACACATAATCACACACACTCGCACAATCACACACACACACACACGCAATCACACACACACACACACAATCACACACAAACACACACACAATCACACACACACAATCACAATCAAACACACACACACACACAATCACACACACACACAATCACAATCAAACACACACACACACACAATCACACACACACACACACACACAATCACAAGCACACACGCACACACAATCACACACAGACACACACAATCACACAGACACACACAAACACACAATCACACACACACAATCACACACACACACACAATCACACACACACACACAATCACACACACACTATCACACACACATACACAATCACAATCACACACACAATCACACACAATCACAATCACACACAATCACACAGACACAATCACACACACATACAATCACACACACAATAACACACACACAATCACACACACACAATCACACACACACAATCACACACAATCACACACACATAATCACACACACACAATCACAATCACACACACAATCACACACAGACACAATCACACACACACACACAATCACACACACACACAATCATACACACACACAATCACACATACACACACACAATCACACACACACTATCACACACACACAATCACAATCACACACACAATCACACACAATCACAAACAAACATATTCACACAGACACAATCACACACACATGCAATCACACACACAATAACACACACACAATCACACACACACACAATCACACACACACACACAATCACACACACATAATCACACACACACAATCACAATCACACACACAATCACACACATACAATCACACACACACACACAATCACACACACACACAATCACACACACACACACAATCATACACACACTATCACACACACATACACAATCACACACAATCACACAGACACAATCACACACACATACAATCACACACAATAACACACACACAATCACACACACACAATCATACACACACACAATCACACACAATCACACACACATAATCACACACACACAATCACACACAGACACAATCACACACACACACACAATCACACACACACACAATCATACACACACACAATCACACACACACTATCACACACACACACACAATCACAATCACACACACAATCACACACAATCACAAACAAACACATTCACACAGACACAATCACACACACATGCAATCACACACACAATAACACACACACACAATCACACACACACACACAATCACACACAATCACACACACATAATCACACACACAATCACAATCACACACACAATCACACATATACAATCACACACACACACAATCACACACACACACAATCACACACACACACACAAACACACAATCTCACACACGCACACAGAATCACACACACACAGTCACACACACACACACACACAATCACACACACACAATCACACACACACACACAACCACACACACACACAATCACACACACACATAATAACACATACATACACACAATCACACACACACACACACAATCACACACACACACAATCAGCCACACACGCAATCACACAGACACAAACAATCACACACAGTCACACACAATCACACACACACAATCACACAATTACACGCACAATCACACACACACGCACACACACACAAAATCACACACACACAATCACACACACATTCGCACACACACACAGAAACAAAATTACACACACGCACAAGCACAATCACATACACACAATCACACACACACACACACAATCACACACACACACAATCACACACACACACACACGCACACAATCACACACACACTCACAATCACACACGCACACACACACACACACACTCACAATCACACACGCACACACACACACAATCACACACAGACACACTCACACACAAAGAATCACACAAAAATACACACAATCACACACACTCACACGCAATCACACACTATCACACGCAATCACACACACTCACACAATCACACACACACACAATCACGCACACACAATCACGCACACACAATCACACACACAATCACACACAATCACAAACACTCACACAATCACACACACACACAATAACAAACACTCACACAATCGCACACACAATCACACACACACAATCACACGCACACACAATCACACACACACACAATCACAATCACACACACAATCACTCACACAATCATGCACAATCGCACACTCACACAATCACACAATCACAAACACACAATCACACACACACACAATCACATGCGCACACAGACACAATCACACACACACACACACACAATTACACACACACACACACAATTACAGACACAATCACACACACACACAATCACAAACTCACAATCACACACACACACAATCACACAGACACAAACAATCAGACAGTCACACACAATCACACACAATCACACACACACACAATCACACAATGACACAATCACACACAAAATCACACAAACACGCACACTCACACACAATCACACACACACAATCACACACACAATCACACACAATCACACACACACACACACAATCACACACACACAAAATCACACACACACACACAATCACACACACTATCACAAACACATACACAATCACAATCACACACACAATCACACACAATCACAAACAGTCACAATCACACACAATCACACAGACACAATCACACACACACACACACAATCACACACACAATAACACACACACAATCACACACACACACAATCACACACACACAATCACACACACATAATCACACACCCACACAATCACAATCACACACACAATCACACACATACAATCACACACACACACAAACACACAATCTCACACACACAATCACAATCACACACACAATCACACACATACAATCACACACACACACAATCACACACACACACAATCACGCACACACATAATCACACATACATACACACAATCACACACACACACACAATCACACACACACACAATTACACAGAAACAACCAATCACACACAGTCACACACAATCACACACACACACAATCACACAATCACACACACAATCACACACACACGCACACACACACAAAGTCACACGCACAGAATCACACACAGATTCGCACACACACACACACACACAATAACACACACGCACAAACACAATCACATACACACAATCACAGACTCACACACACACAATCACACACACACAATCACACACACACACAGTCACACACACACACACACACAATCACACACACACACACACAATCACACATTCGCACACACACACACACACAATAACACACACGCACAAACACAATCACATACACACAATCACACACACACACACACACAATCACACACACACAATCACACACACAAGCAATCACACACACACACACACACACAATCAGACACAATCACAAACACACACAGTCACACAATCACACACACACAATCACACACACATACAACCACACAATCACGCACATACAATCACATTCACACACAATCACACACATGCACAATCACACACTCACACAAACACACAATCTCACACACACGCAGAATCACACACACAGTCAGACAATCACACACACACACACACAATCACACACACAATCACACACACAAAATCACACACACGAACAATCACACGCACACACACAATCACACTCACACACACACAATCACACACACACACACACACACACACACACACACACACAATCACGCGCACACATAATCACACAAACATACACACAATCACACACACGCACACAATCACACACACACACAATCACACAGAAACAACCAATCACACACAGTCACACACAATCACGCACACAGACAATCACACACATACGTACACACACACAAAATCACGCGCACAGAATCACACACACATTCGCACACACACACACACACACACACACACAATAACACACACGCACAAACACAATCACATACACACAATCACACACACACACACACACACACACAATCACACACACACAATCACACACACACGCAATCACACACACACACACACACAATCAGACACAATCACACACACACACAGTCACACAATCACACACACAATCACACACACATACAACCACCCAATCACACATACACACACATACAATCACACACACACACACACACACAATCACACACACACACAATCACACACACACACACATTCACACACACACACAAACAATCACACACAATCACACACGCACACACACACACAATCACACACAGACACACTCACACACAAAGAATCACACAAAAATACACACAATCACACACACTCACACGCAATCACACACTATCACACGCAATCACACACACTCACACAATCACACACACACACAATCTCACACACACAATCACGCACACACAATCACACACACACAATCACAATCACACACACAATCACACACAATCACACACAATCACAATCACACACACAATCACACACAATCACTCACAATCACAAACACTCACACAATCACACACACACACAGTAACAAACACACACACAATCGCACACACAATCACACACACACAATCACACACACACACAATCACAATCACACACACAATCACTCACACAATCATGCACAATCGCAGACTCACACAATCACACAATCACAAACACACACACAATCACATGCGCACACAGACACAATCACACACACACACACACACAATTACACACACACACACACAATTACAGACACAATCACACACACACACACACAATCACACACTCACAATCACACACACACACAATCACACAGACACAAACAATCAGACAGTCACACACAATCACACACAATCACACACACACACAATCACACAATGAGACAATCACACACAAAATCACACAAACACGCACACTCACACACAATCACACACACACAATCACACACAATCACACACACACACACAATCACACACACACACACAATCACACACACACACACAATCACACACACTATCACAAACACATACACAATCACAATCACACACACAATCACACACAATCACAAACAGTCACAATCACACACAATCACACAGACACAATCACACACACACACACAATCACACACACAATAACACACACACAATCACACACACACACAATCACACACACACAATCACACACACATAATCACACACACACACAATCACACACATACAATCACACACACACACAATCACACACACACACACAATCACACACACACACAAGCACACAATCTCACACACACACGCAGAATCACACACCCACGGTCACACACACACACACACACAATCACACACAAACACACACACAATCACACACACACACACACACTCAAAATCACACACACGAACAATCACACGCACACACAATCACACTCACACACACACAATCACACACACACACACACACACACAATCACACAAACACAAAATCACGCACACACATAATCACACATACATACACACAATCACACACACACACACAATCACACACACACACAATCACACAGAAACAACCAATCACACACAGTCACACACAATCACACACACACACAATCACACAATCACACACACAATCACACACACACGCACACACACACAAAATCACACGCACAGAATCACACACACATTCGCACACACACACACACACACACACAATAACACACACGCACAAACACAATCACATACACACAATCACACACTCACACACACACAATCACACACACACGCACACACACACACAAAATCACACGCACAGAATCACACACACATTCGCACACACACACACACACACAATAACACACACGCACAAACACAATCACATACACACAATCACACACACACACACACAATCACACACACACAATCACACACACACACAATCACACACACACACACAATCACACACACACACACACAATCACACACACGCACACACACACACAATCACACACAGACACACACACGCACAAAGAATCTCACAAAAACAGACACAATCACACACACTCACACGCAATCACACACTATCACACACAATCACACACACTCACACAATCACACACACACACAATCACACACACACAATCACGCACACACAATCACACACACACAGTCACAATCACACATACAATCACACACACACACACAATCACAATCACACACACAATCACACACAATCACAAACACTCACACAATCACACACACACAATCACAAACACACACACAATCGCACACACAATCACACACACACAATCACACACACACACAATCACAATCACACACACAATCATGCGCAATCGCACACTCACACAATCACACAATCACAAACACAATCACACACACACAATCTCGCACACACACAATCACATGCACACACAGACACAATCACACACACACACACAATCACACACACACACGCGCACACACACACACAATTACATACATAATCACACACACACACACAATCACACACACACACACAATCACACATACAAACAGTCACACAGACACAAACAATCAGACAGTCAAACACAATCACACAAAATCACACAAACACAGAATCACACAATGACACAATCACACACAAAATCACACAAACACGCATACTCACACACAATCACACACACTCAATCACACACACAATCACACACACACACAAACAATAACACACACGCTCACACACAATCACATACACACAATCACACACAAACACACACACACAAATCCACAAGCACACACAATCACACACACAGAGAATCACACCCACACAATCACACACACACACACACACTCACAATCACACACACACACAAACACACAATCACTCACACACAATCACAAACACTCACACGCAATCACACACTATCACACACAATCACACAGACACACAATCCCACAGACACACAATCACACACACACAATCACGCACACACAATCACACACACACAATCACAATCACACACACAATCACATACACACACACAATCACAATCACACACACAATCACACACAATGACAAACACACACACAATCGCACACACAACCACACACACACAATCACACGCGCACACAATCACACACACACACAATCACACACACAATCACACACACAATCATGCACAATCACACACTCACACAATCACACAATCACAAACACAATCACACACACACAATCTCGCACACACACAATCACATGCACACACAGACACAATCACACACACACACACACACAATCACACACACACACGCACACACATACACACAATTAAATACATAATCACACACACAAACACAATCACACACACAATCACACATACACACAATCACACAGACACAAACAATCAGACAGTCACACACACTCAAAATCACACACACAGAATCACACAATGAAACAATCACACACAAAATCACACAAACACGCACACTCACACACAATCACACACACAATCACACACCAAATCACACACACACACACACACAATAACACACACGCTCACACACAATCACATACACACAATCACACACAAACACACACACACACACACAATCACACACACACACACAAACAATCACATAAGCACACACACACAATCACACACACACAAATCCACAAGCACACACAATTACACGCACACAGAATCACACACACACAATCACACACACACACACACACTCACAATAACACACACACACAAACACACAATCACACACACACAATCACACACACACACACACACACAAAATCACACACACACAATCACACACACACATACACAATCACACACACACACAATCACACACACTCAATCACAGACACACATACACTCAATCACACACACACACACACTCTGTCACACACACACACAATCAAACACACACACAATCACAATCACACACACACACACAATCACACACACAGAACACAATCACGCAGAATCACACAATAACACATACAATCACAAAATCCCATACACACAATCACACTCACACACACAATCACACACACACACACACACAGACAATCACACACACACACAATCACGCACACACATAATCACACATACATACACACAATCACACACACACACACAATCACACACACACACAATCACACAGAAACAACCAATCACACACAGTCACACACAATCACACACACACACAATCACACAATCACACACACAATCACACACACACGCACACACACACAAAATCACACGCACAGAATCACACACACATTCGCACACACACACACACACACACACAATAACACACACGCACAAACACAATCACATACACACAATCACACACACACACACACAATCACCCACACACAATCACACACACACACAATCACACACACACACACACACACACAATCACACACACACACACAATCACACACACGCACACACACACAATCACACACAGACACACGCGCACAAAGAATCGCACAAAAACACACACAATCACACACACTCACACGCAATCACACACTATCACACACAATCACACACACACACACAATCACACACACACAATCACGCACCACACAATCACACACACACAGTCACAATCACACATACAATCATACACACACACACACAATCACAGTCACGCACACAATCACACACAATCACAAACACTCACACAATCACACACACACAATCACAAACACACACACAATCGCACACACAATCACACACACACTATCACACCCACACACAATCACACACACACAATCACACACACTCACACGCAATCACACACTATCACACACAATCACACACAATCACACAATCACATACACACACAATCACACACACACAATCACGCACACACAATCACACACACACAGTCGCAATCACACATACAATCACACACACACACACAATCACACACAAACACACACACAATCACACACACACACACACACACACACACAATCACACACACGAACTATCACACGCACACACACAATCACACTCACACACACACAATCACACACACAACACACACACAATCACGCACACACATAATCACACATACATACACACAATCACAGACACACAATCACATACACACACAATCACACAGAAACAACCAATCACACACAGTCACACACAATCACACACACACAATCACACAATCACACACACAATCACACACACACGCACACACACACACAAAATCACACGCACAGAATCACACACACATTCGCACACACACACACACACAATAACACACACGCACAAACACAATCACATACACACACACAATCACACACACACAATCACACACACACAATCAAACACACACACAATCACACACACACACACACAATCACACACACACACACACAATCACACACACGCACACACACACACAATCACACACAGACACACACACGCACAAAGAATCACACAAAAACAGACACAATCACACACACTCACACGCAATCACACACTATCACACACAATCACACACACTCACACAATCACACACACACACAATCACACACACACAATCACGCACACACAATCACGCACACACAATCACACACACACAGTCACAATCACACATACAATCACACACACACACACAATCACAATCACACACACAATCACACACAATCACAAACACTCACACAATCACACACACACAATCACAAACACACACACAATCGCACACACAATCACACACACACAATCACACACACACACAATCACAATCACACACACAATCATGCGCAATCGCACACTCACACAATCACACAATCACAAACACAATCACACACACACAATCTCGCACACACACAATCACATGCACACACAGACACAATCACACACACACACACAATCACACACACACACGCGCACACACACACACAATTACATACATAATCACACACACACACACAATCACACACACACACACAATCACACATACAAACAGTCACACAGACACAAACAATCAGACAGTCACACACAATCACACAAAATCACACAAACACAGAATCACACAATGACACAATCACACACAAAATCACACAAACACGCATACTCACACACAATCACACACACTCAATCACACACACAATCACACACACACACAAACAATAACACACACGCTCACACACAATCACATACACACAATCACACACAAACACACACACACAAATCCACAAGCACACACAATCACACACACAGAGAATCACACCCACACAATCACACACACACACACACACTCACAATCACACACACACACAAACACACAATCACTCACACACAATCACAAACACTCACACGCAATCACACACTATCACACACAATCACACACAGACACACAATCACACAGACACACAATCACACACACACAATCACGCACACACAATCACACACACACAATCACAATCACACACACAATCACATACACACACACAATCACAATCACACACACAATCACACACAATCACAAACACACACACAATCGCACACACAACCACACACACACAATCACACGCGCACACAATCACACACACACACAATCACACACACAATCACACACACAATCATGCACAATCACACACTCACACAATCACACAATCACAAACACAATCACACACACACAATCTCGCACACACACAATCACATGCACACACAGACACAATCACACACACACACACACACAATCACACACACACACGCACACACATACACACAATTACATACATAATCACACACACACACACACAATCACACACACAATCACACATACACACAATCACACAGACACAAACAATCAGACAGTCACACACAATCACTCAAAATCACACACACACAGAATCACACAATGAAACAATCACACACAAAATCACACAAACACGCACACTCACACACAATCACACACACAATCACACACCAAATCACACACACACACACACACAATAACACACACGGTCACACACAATCACATACACACAATCACACACAAACACACACACACACACACAATCACACACACACACACACAAACAATCACATAAGCACACACACACAATCACACACACACAAATCCACAAGCACACACAATTACACGCACACAGAATCACACACACACAATCACACACACACACACACACTCACAATAACACACACACAAACACACAATCACACACACACAATCACACACACACACACACACACAAAATCACACACACACAATCACACACACACATACACAATCACACACACACACAATCACACACACTCAATCACAGACACACATACACTCAATCACACACACACATACACTCTGTCACACACACACACAATCAAACACACACACAATCACAATCACACACACACACACACAATCACACACACAGAACACAATCACGCAGAATCACACAATAACACATACAATCACAAAATCCCATACACACAATCACACTCACACACACAATCACACACACACACACACACAGACAATCACACACACACACAATCACGCACACACATAATCACACATACATACACACAATCACACACACACACACAATCACACACACACACAATCACACAGAAACAACCAATCACACACAGTCACACACAATCACACACACACACAATCACACAATCACACACACAATCACACACACACGCACACACACACAAAATCACACGCACAGAATCACACACACATTCGCACACACACACACACACACACACACAATAACACACACGCACAAACACAATCACATACACTCAATCACACACACACACACACAATCACCCACACACACAATCACACACACACACAATCACACACACACACACAATCACACACACGCACACACACACAATCACACACAGACACACACGCACAAAGAATCGCACAAAAACACACACAATCACACACACTCACACGCAATCACACACTATCACACACAATCACACACACACACACAATCACACACACACAATCACGCACCACACAATCACACACACACAGTCACAATCACACATACAATCATACACACACACACACAATCACAGTCACGCACACAATCACACACAATCACAAACACTCACACAATCACACACACACAATCACAAACACACACACAATCGCACACACAATCACACACACACTATCACACCCACACACAATCACACACACACAATCACACACACTCACACGCAATCACACACTATCACACACAATCACACACACTCACACAATCACACACACACACAATCACACACACACAATCACGCACACACAATCACACACACACACAGTCACAATCACACATACAATCACACACACACACACAATCACACACAAACACACACACAATCACACACACACACACACACACACACACACACAATCACACACACGAACAATCACACGCACACACACAATCACACTCACACACACACAATCACACACACACACACACACAATCACACACACACACAATCACGCACACACATAATCACACATACATACACACAATCACACACACACAATCACATACACACACAATCACACAGAAACAACCAATCACACACAGTCACACACAATCACACACACACACAATCACACAATCACACACACAATCACACACACACGCTCACACACACACAACATCACACGCACAGAATCACACACACATTCGCACACACACACACACACACACAATAACACACACGCACAAACACAATCACATACACACAATCACACACACACACACACAATCACACACACACAATCACACACACACACACACAATCACACACACACACAATCACACACACGCACACACACACACAATCACACACAGACACACACACGCACAAAGAATCACACAAAAACAGACACAATCACACACACTCACACGCAATCACACACTATCACACACAATCACGCACACTCACACAATCACACACACACACAATCACACACACACAATCACGCACACACAATCACACACACACAGTCACAATCACACATACAATCACACACACACACACAATCACAATCACACACACAATCACACACAATCACAAACACTCACACAATCACACACACACAATCACAAACACACACACAATCGCACACACAATCACACACACACAATCACACACACACACAATCACAATCACACACACAATCATGCGCAATCGCACACTCACACAATCACACAATCACAAACACAATCACACACACACAATCTCGCACACACACAATCACATGCACACACAGACACAATCACACACACACACACAATCACACACACACACGCGCACACACACACACAATTACATACATAATCACACACACACACAATCACACACACACACACAATCACACATACAAACAGTCACACAGACACAAACAATCAGACAGTCACACACAATCACACAAAATCACACAAACACAGAATCACACAATGACACAATCACACACAAAATCACACAAACACGCATACTCACACACAATCACACACACTCAATCACACACACAATCACACACACACACAAACAATAACACACACGCTCACACACAATCACATACACACAATCACACACAAACACACACACACAAATCCACAAGCACACACAATCACACACACAGAGAATCACACCCACACAATCACACACACACACACACACTCACAATCACACACACACACAAACACACAATCACTCACACACAATCACAAACACTCACACGCAATCACACACTATCACACACAATCACACACAGACACACAATCACACAGACACACAATCACACACACACAATCACGCACACACAATCACACACACACAATCACACACACACAATCACAATCACACACACAATCACATACACACACACAATCACAATCACACACACAATCACAAACACACACACAATCGCACACACAACCACACACACACAATCACACGCGCACACAATCACACACACACACAATCACACACACAATCACACACACAATCATGCACAATCACACACTCACACAATCACACAATCACAAACACAATCACACACACACAATCTCGCACACACACAATCACATGCACACACAGACACAATCACACACACACACACACAATCACACACACACACGCACACACATACACACAATTACATACATAATCACACACAATCACACACACAATCACACATACACACAATCACACAGAAACAAACAATCAGACAGTCACACACAATCACTCAAAATCACACACACACAGAATCACACAATGAAACAATCACACACAAAATCACACAAACACGCACACTCACACACAATCACACACACAATCACACACCAAATCACACACACACACACACACAATAACACACACGCTCACACACAATCACATACACACAATCACACACAAACACACACACACACACAATCACACACACACACACACAAACAATCACAGAAGCACACACACACAATCACACACACACAAATCCACAAGCACACACAATTACACGCACACAGAATCACACACACACAATCACACACACACACACACTCACAATAACAGACACACACAAACACACAATCACACACACACAATCACACACACACACACACAAAATCACACACACACAATCACACACACACATACACAATCACACACACACACAATCACACACACTCAATCACAGACACACATACACTCAATCACACACACACATACACTCTGTCACACACACACACAATCAAACACACACACAATCACAATCACACACACACACACACAATCACACACACAGAACACAATCACGCAGAATCACACAATAACACATACAATCACAAAATCCCATACACACAATCACACTCACACACACAATCACACACACACACACACAGACAATCACACACACACACAATCACGCACACACATAATCACACATACATACACACAATCACACACACACACACAATCACACACACACACAATCACACAGAAACAACCAATCACACACAGTCACACACAATCACACAATCACACACACAATCACACACACACGCACACACACACAAAATCACACGCACAGAATCACACACACATTCGCACACACACACACACACACACAATAACACACACGCACAAACACAATCACATACACACAATCACACACACACACACACAATCACCCACACACAATCACACACACACACAATCACACACACACACACACAGACAATCACACACACACACACAATCACACACACGCACACACACACAATCACACACAGACACACACGCACAAAGAATCGCATAAAAACACACACAATCACACACACTCACACGCAATCACACACTATCACACACAATCACACACACACACACAATCACACACACACAATCACGCACCACACAATCACACACACACAGTCACAATCACACATACAATCATACACACACACACACAATCACAATCACGCACACAATCACACACAATCACAAACACTCACACAATCACACACACACAATCACAAACACACACACAATCGCACACACAATCACACACACACAATCACACACACACACAATCACAATCACACACACACACACACACAATCACACACACACAACACAATCACGCACAATCACACAATAACACATACAATCACAAAATCCCATACACACAATCACACTCACACACACAATCACACACACACACACACACAGACAATCACAGACACACACAATCACGCACACACATAATCACACATACATACACACAATCACACACACACACACAATCACACACACACACAATCACACAGAAACAACCAATCACACACAGTCACACACAATCACACACACACACACAATCACACAATCACACACACAATCACACAGACACGCACACACACACAAAAGCACACGCACAGAATCACACACACATTCGCACACACACACACACACACACAATAACACACACGCACAAACACAATCACATACACACAATCACCCACACACACACACACAATCACCCACACACACAATCACACACACACACACAATCACACACACGCACACACACACACAATCACACACAGACACATATGCACAAAGAATCGCACAAAAACACACACAATCACACACACTCACATGCAATCACACACTATCACACACAATCACACACACTCACACAATCACACACACACACAATCACACACACACAATCACGCACCACACAATCACACACACACAGTCACAATCACACATACAATCATACACACACACAATCACAATCACGCACACAATCACACACAGTCACAAACACTCACACAATCACACACACACAATCACAAACACACACACAATCGCACACACAATCACACACACACAATCACACACACACACAATCACAATCACACACACAATCATGCACAATCACACACTCACACAATCACAAACACAATCACACACACACAATCTCGCACACACACAATCACATGCACACACAGACACAATCACACACACACACGCACACACACACACAATTACATACATAATCACACACACACACAATCACACACACACACACACAATCACACATACAAACAATCACACAGACACAAACAATCAGACAGTCACACACAATCACACAAAATCACACAAACACAGAATCACACAATGACACAATTACACACAAAATCACACAAACACGCACACTCACACACAATCACACACACTCAATCACACACACAATCACACACACACACAAACAATAACACACACGCTCACACACAATCACATACACACAATCACACAATCACACACAAACAAAAAACAAACAAACAATCACATATACACACACACACAATCACACACACACAAATCCACAAGCACACACAATCACACACACAGAGAATCACACACACACAATCACACACACACAGACTCACAATCACACACACACGCAAACACACAATCACACACACACAAACACACAATCACACACACACAATCACAAACACTCACACGCAATCACACACTATCACACACAATCACACACACTCACAGAGTCACACAGACACACAATCACACACACACAATCACGCACACACAATCACAATCACACACACAATCACATACACACACACAATCACAATCACACACACAATCACACACAATCACAAACACTCACACAATCACACACACACAATCACACGCGCACACAATCACACACACACAATCACACACACAATCATGCACAATCACACACTCACACAATCACACAATCACAAACACAATCACACACACACAATCTCGCACACACACAATCACATGCACACACAGACACAATCACACACACACACACAATCACACACACACACGCACACACACACACACAATTACATACATAATCACACACACACACACAATCACACACACAATCACACATACACACAATCACACAGACACAAACAATCAGACAGTCACACACAATCACTCAAAATCACACACACACAGAATCACACAATGACACAATCACACACAAAATCACACAAACACGCACACTCACACACAATCACACACACACAATCACACACCAAATCACACACACACACACAATAACACACACGCTCACACACAATCACATACACACAATCACACACAAAAACACATACATACACACTATCACAAACACATACACAATCACAATCACACACACAATCACACACAATCACAAACAGTCACAATCACACACAATCACAAACAGTCACAATCACACACAATCACACAGACACAATCACACACACACACACAATCACACACACACACAATCACACACACACAATCACACACACACACAATCACAATCACACACACAATCACACACATACAATCACACACACACACAATCACACACACACACACAATCACACACACACACAAACACACAATCTCACACACACACGCAGAATCACACACACACGGTCACACACACACACACACAATCACACACAAACACACACACAATCACACACACACACACACACACACACTCAAAATCACACACACGAACAATCACACGCACACACAATCACACTCACACACACACAATCACACACACACACACACACACACAATCACACACACACACAATCACGCACACACATAATCACACATACATACACACAATCACACACACACACACAATCACACACACACACAATCACACAGAAACAACCAATCACACACAGTCACACACAATCACACACACACAAAATCACACACACACACACACAATCACACACACACGCACACACACACAAAATCACACACAATCACACACACATTCGCACACACACACGCACACAATAACACACACGCACAAACACAATCACATACACACAATCACACACACACACACACACACACACACAATCACACACACACACAATCACACACACACACACACGCACACAATCACACACACACACAATCACACACATGCACACACACACACAGACACACCCACAAACACAAAATCACACACAATCACACACACTCACACGCAATCACACACACAATCACACACACACAATCACACACACACAATCACACACACGCAATCACAATCACACACGCAATCACACACACACACAATCACACACACAATCACACACAATCACACACAATCACAAACACTCACACAATCACATTCACACAATCACAAACACACACACACAATCGCATACACAATCACACACACACAATCACACACACACAATCACACACACACTCACAATCACAAACACACACAATCACACACAATCACACACAATCACACAATCACACACACAATCACACACGCACACAATCACACACACATTATCACACACACATTATCACACACACGTACACAATCACAATCACACACACAATCACACACAATCACAAACAATCACGCACAATCACACACAATAACAAACAATCGCACAGAATCACACACAATCACATACACACAATCACACACACACAATCACACGCACAATAACACACACACAATCACACACACACAATCTCACACACACACACAATCACACACACAATCACACACACACACACAATCACAATCACGCACACAATCACACACACAATCACACACACACAATCACACACACAAAATCACACACACAAAATCACACACACACACAATCACACACACACAATCACACACACACACACACACAATCACACACACACACACAATCACACACCCACACACACAAAATCACACACACGAACAATCACACGCACTCACACAATCACACACACACACACAATCACACACACATAAACACACACACACACACAATCACACACACACACAATCAAGCACACACATAATCAAACATACATACACACAATCACACACACACACACAATCACGCGCACAATCAAACAATCACACAAACAATCACACACAGTCACAAACAATCACACACACACACAATCACACAATCACACACACAATCACACACACATTCGCACACACTCACACACACACACACAATAACACACACGCACAAACACAATCACATACACACAATAACACACACACACACACACAATCACATACACACAATAACACACACACACACACACAATCACTCACACACAATCACACACACACACACAATCACAAAAACACACACACACGCACACAATCACACACACATACACAATCACATACACGCACACACACCATCACACACAGACACACACACACACAAAAAATCACACAAAAACACACACAATCACACACACTCACACGCAATCACACACTATCACACACAATCACACACATTCACACAATCACACACACACACATTCACACACCCACAATCATGCACACACAATCACACACACACAATCACAATCACACACACAATCACACACACACAATCACAATCACACACACAATCACACACAATCACATACACACACACAATCACATACACACACACAATCACAAACACACACACAATCGCACACACAATCACACACACACAATCACACGCACACAGAATCACACACACACACAATCACAATCACACACACAATCACACACACAATCATGCACAATCACACACTCACACAATCACACACACAATCACACACACACGCACAATCACAATCACACACACAGTCACACACAGTCACAAACACTCACACAATCACACACACACAATCACAAACACACAAACAATCGCACACACAATCACACACACAATCTCACACACACACACACAATCACACACACACACAATCACACACAATCACACAATCACACAGACACAAACAATCACACGCAGTCACACACAATCACACACACACACAATCACACAATGACACAATCACAAACAAAATCACACAAACACGCACACTCACACACAATCACACACGCATAATCACACACACAATCACACACAATCACACACACACACACACAAAATCACACACACACACAATCACACACACACGCACACACACACAAAATCACACACAATCACACACACATTCGCACACACACACGCACACAATAACACACACGCACAAACACAATCACATACACACAATCACACACACACACACACACACACACACAATCACACACACACACAATCACACACACACACACACGCACACAATCACACACACACACAATCACACACACGCACACACACACACAGACACACACACACACACAAAATCACACAAAAACACACACAATCACACACACTCACACGCAATCACACACTATCACACACAATCACACACACTCACAATCACACACACACACAATCACACACACACAATCACGCACACACAATCACACACACGCAATCACAATCACACACGCAATCACACACACACACAATCACACACACAATCACACACAATCACACACAATCACAAACACTCACACAATCACATTCACACAATCACAAACACACACACAATCGCATACACAATCACACACACAATCACACACACACTCACAATCACACACACACAATCACACACAATCACACACAATCACACACAATCACACAATCACACACACAATCACACACGCACACAATCACACACACATTATCACACACACATTATCACACACACATACACAATCACAATCACACACACAATCACACACAATCACAAACAATCACGCACAATCACACACAATAACAAACAATCGCACAGAATCACACACAATCACATACACACAATCACACACACACAATCACACGCACAATCACACACACACAAAATCACACACACACAATCACACACACACACACAATCACAATCACGCACACAATCACACACACAATCACACACACACAATCACACACACAATCACACACACACTCACAATCACACACACACAATCACACACAATCACACACAATCACACACAATCACACAATCACACACACAATCACACACGCACACAATCACACACACATTATCACACACACATTATCACACACACATACACAATCACAATCACACACACAATCACACACAATCACAAACAATCACGCACAATCACACACAATAACAAACAATCGCACAGAATCACACACAATCACATACACACAATCACACACACACAATCACACGCACAATAACACACACACAATCACACACACACAATCTCACACACACACACAATCACACACACAATCACACACACACAATCACACACACACACACAATCACAATCACGCACACAATCACACACACAATCACACACACACAATCACACACACAAAATCACACACACACACAATCACACACACACAATCACACACACACACAGTCACACACACACACACACACACAATCACACACACACACACAATCACACACCCACACACACAAAATCACACACACGAACAATCACACGCACTCACACAATCACACACACACACACAATCACACACACATAAACACACATACACACACAATCACACACACACACAATCAAGCACACACATAATCAAACATACATACACACAATCACACACACACACACAATCACGCACACAATCACACAATCACACAAACAATCACACACAGTCACACACAATCACACACACACACAATCACACAATCACACACACAATCACACACACACGCACACACACACAAAATCACACACACACAAACACACACACATTCGCACACACACACACACACACACAATAACACACACGCACAAACACAATCACATACACACAATAACACACACACACACAATCACTCACACACACACAATCACAAAAACACACACACACGCACACAATCACACACACATACACAATCACATACACGCACACACACCATCACACACAGACACACACACACACAAAGAATCACACAAAAACACACACAATCACACACACTCACACGCAATCACACACTATCACACACAATCACACACATTCACACAATCACACACACACACAATCACACACCCACAATCACGCACACACAATCACACACACACAATCACAATCACACACACAATCACACACACACACACAATCACAATCACACACACAATCACACACAATCACATACACACACACAATCACATACACACACACAATCACAAACACACACACAATCGCACACACAATCACACACACACAATCACACGCACACAGAATCACACACACACACAATCACAATCACACACACAATCACACACACAATCATGCACAATCACACACTCACACAATCACACACACAATCACAATCACACACACAGTCACACACAGTCACAAACACTCACACAATCACACACACACAATCACAAACACACAAACAATCGCACACACAATCACACACACAATCTCACACACACACACACAATCACACACACACACAATCACACACAATCACACACAATCACACAATCACACACAATCACACAATCACACGCAGTCACACACAATCACACACACACACAATCACACAATGACACAATCACAAACAAAATCACACAAACACGCACACTAACACACAATCACACACACATAATCACACACACAATCACACACAATCACACACACACACAATCACACACACACAAAATCACACACACACACACACACAATCACACACACACGCACACACACACAAAATCACACACAATCACACACACATTCGCACACACACACGCACACAATAACACACACGCACAAACACAATCACATACACACAATCACACACACACACACACACACAATCACACACACACACAATCACACACACACACACGCACACAATCACACACACACACAATCACACACACGCACACACACACACAGACACACACACACACACAAAATCACACAAAAACACACACAATCACACACACTCACACGCAATCCCACACTATCACACACAATCACACACACACACAATTACACACACACACAATCACACACACACAATCACGCACACACAATCACACACACGCAATCACAATCACACACGCAATCACACACACACACAATCACACACAATCACAAACACTCACACAATCACATTCACACAATCACAAACACACACACAATCGCATACACAATCACACACACACAATCACACACACACTCACAATCACACACACACACAATCACACACAATCACACACAATCACACAATCACACACACAATCACACACGCACACAATCACACACACATTATCACACACACATTATCACACACACATACACAATCACAATCACACACACAATCACACACAATCACAAACAATCACGCACAATCACACACAATAACAAACAATCGCACACAATCACACACACACACAATCACACACACGCACACACACACACAGACACACACACACACAAAGAATCACACAAAAACACACACAATCACACACACTCACACGCAATCACACACTATCACACACAATCACACACATTCACACAATCACACACACACACAATCACACACCCACAATCACGCACACACAATCACACACACACACACAATCACAATCACACACACAATCACACACAATCACATACACACACACAATCACATACACACACAATCACAAACACACACACAATCGCACACACAATCACACACACACAATCACACGCACACAGAATCACACACACACACAATCACAATCACACACACAATCATGCACAATCACACACTCACACAATCACACACACAATCACAATCACACACACAGTCACACACAGTCACAAACACTCACACAATCACACACACACAATCACAAACACACAAACAATCGCACACACAATCACACACACAATCTCACACACACACACACAATCACACACACACACAATCACACACAATCACACACAATCACACAATCACACACAATCACACAATCACACGCAGTCACACACAATCACACACACACACAATCACACAATGACACAATCACAAACAAAATCACACAAACACGCACACTAACACACAATCACACACACATAATCACACACACAATCACACACAATCACACACACACACAATCACACACACACAAAATCACACACACACACACACACAATCACACACACACGCACACACACACAAAATCACACACAATCACACACACATTCGCACACACACACGCACACAATAACACACACGCACAAACACAATCACATACACACAATCACACACACACACACACACAATCACACACACACACAATCACACACACACACACACGCACACAATCACACACACACACAATCACACACACGCACACACACACACAGACACACACACACACACAAAATCACACAAAAACACACACAATCACACACACTCACACGCAATCCCACACTATCACACACAATCACACACACACACAATTACACACACACACAATCACACACACACAATCACGCACACACAATCACACACACGCAATCACAATCACACACGCAATCACACACACACACAATCACACACAATCACAAACACTCACACAATCACATTCACACAATCACAAACACACACACAATCGCATACACAATCACACACACACAATCACACACACACAATCACACACACACTCACAATCACACACACACACAATCACACACAATCACACACAATCACACAATCACACACACAATCACACACGCACACAATCACACACACATTATCACACACACATTATCACACACACATACACAATCACAATCACACACACAATCACACACAATCACAAACAATCACGCACAATCACACACAATAACAAACAATCGCACACAATCACACACACACACAATCACACACACGCACACACACACACAGACACACACACACACAAAGAATCACACAAAAACACACACAATCACACACACTCACACGCAATCACACACTATCACACACAATCACACACATTCACACAATCACACACACACACAATCACACACCCACAATCACGCACACACAATCACACACACACAATCACAATCACACACACAATCACACACACACACACAATCACAATCACACACACAATCACACACAATCACATACACACACACAATCACATACACACACACAATCACAAACACACACACAATCGCACACACAATCACACACACACAATCACACGCACACAGAATCACACACACACACAATCACAATCACACACACAATCATGCACAATCACACACTCACACAATCACACACACAATCACAATCACACACACAGTCACACACAGTCACAAACACTCACACAATCACACACACACAATCACAAACACACAAACAATCGCACACACAATCACACACACAATCTCACACACACACACACAATCACACACACACACAATCACACACAATCACACACAATCACACAATCACACACAATCACACAATCACACGCAGTCACACACAATCACACACACACACAATCACACAATGACACAATCACAAACAAAATCACACAAACACGCACACTAACACACAATCACACACACATAATCACACACACAATCACACACAATCACACACACACACAATCACACACACACAAAATCACACACACACACACACACAATCACACACACACGCACACACACACAAAATCACACACAATCACACACACATTCGCACACACACACGCACACAATAACACACACGCACAAACACAATCACATACACACAATCACACACACACACACACACAATCACACACACACACAATCACACACACACACACACGCACACAATCACACACACACACAATCACACACACGCACACACACACACAGACACACACACACACACAAAATCACACAAAAACACACACAATCACACACACTCACACGCAATCCCACACTATCACACACAATCACACACACACACAATCACACACACACAATCACGCACACACAATCACACACACGCAATCACAATCACACACGCAATCACACACACACACAATCACACACACAATCACACACAATCACACACAATCACAAACACTCACACAATCACATTCACACAATCACAAACACACACACAATCGCACACACAATCACACACACACAATCACACACACACAATCACACACACACTCACAATCACACACACACACAATCACACACAATCACACACAATCACACAATCACACACACAATCACACACGCACACAATCACACACACATTATCACACACACATTATCACACACACATACACAATCACAATCACACACACAATCACACACAATCACAAACAATCACGCACAATCACACACAATAACAAACAATCGCACAGAATCACACACAATCACATACACACAATCACACACACACAATCACACGCACAATAACACACACACAATCACACACACACAATCTCACACACACACACAATCACACACACACAATCACACACACACACACAATCACAATCACGCACACACGCACAATCACAATCACACACACAGTCACACACAGTCACAAACACTCACACAATCACACACACACAATCACAAACACACAAACAAGCGCAGACACAATCACACACACAATCACACACACAATCTCACACACACACACACAATCACACACACACACAATCACACACAATCACACACAATCACACAATCACACAGACACAAACAATCACACGCAGTCACACACAATCACACACACACACAATCACACAATGACACAATCACAAACAAAATCACACAAACACGCACACTCACACACAATCACACACACATAATCACACACACAATCACACACAATCACACACACACACAATCACACACACACAAAATCACACACACACACACACACAATCACACACACACGCACACACACACAAAATCACACACAATCACACACACATTCGCACACACACACGCACACAATAACACACACGCACAAACACAATCACATACACACAATCACACACACACACACACACACACAATCACACACACACACAATCACACACACACACACACACACGCACACAATCACACACACACACAATCACACACACGCACACACACACACAGACACACACACACACAAAATCACACAAAAACACACACAATCACACACACTCACACGCAATCACACACTATCACACACAATCACACACACTCACAATCACACACACACACAATCACACACACACAATCACGCACACACAATCACACACACGCAATCACAATCACACACGCAATCACACACACACACAATCACACACACAATCACACACAATCACACACAATCACAAACACTCACACAATCACATTCACACAATCACAAACACACACACAATCGCATACACAATCACACACACACAATCACACACACAATCACACACACACTCACAATCACACACAATCACACACAATCACACACAATCACACAATCACACACACAATCACACACGCACACAATCACACACACATTATCACACACACATTATCACACACACATACACAATCACAATCACACACACAATCACACACAATCACAAACAATCACGCACAATCACACACAATAACAAACAATCGCACAGAATCACACACAATCACATACACACAATCACACACACACAATCACACGCACAATCACACACACACAATCTCACACACACACACAATCACACACACAATAACACACACACAATCACACACACACACACAATCACAATCACGCACACAATCACACACACAATCACACACACACAATCACACACACAAAATCACACACACACACAATCACACACACACAGTCACACACACACACACACACAATCACACCCACACACACAAAATCACACACACGAACAATCACACGCACTCACACAATCACACACACACACACAATCACCCACACATAAACACACACACACACACAATCACACACACACAATCAAGCACACACATAATCAAACATACATACACACAATCACACACACACACACAATCACGCACACAATCACACAATCACACAAACAATCACACACAGTCACACACAATCACACACACACACAATCACACAATCACACACACAATCACACACACACGCACACACACACAAAATCACACACACACAAACACACACACATTAGCACAAAAACACACACACACACACACACAATAACACACACGCACAAACACAATCACATACACACAATAACACACACACACAATCACTCACACACAATCAAACACACACACACAATCACAAAAACACACACACACGCACACAATCACACACACATACACAATCACATACACGCACACACACCATCACACACAGACACACACACACACAAAGAATCACACAAAAACACACACAATCACACACACTCACACGCAATCACACACTATCACACACAATCACACACATTCACACAATCACACACACACACAATCACACACACACAATCACGCACACACAATCACACACACACAATCACAATCAAACACACAATCACACACACACACACAATCACAATCACACACACAATCACACACAATCACATACACACACGCAATCACAATCACACACAATCACATACACACACACAATCACATACACAAACACAATCACAAACACACACACAATCGCACACACAATCACACACACACAATCACACGCACACAGAATCACACACACACACAATCACAATCACACACACAATCACACACACAATCATGCACAATCACACACTCACACAATCACACACACAATCACACACGCGCACAATCACAATCACACACACAATCACACACAGTCACAAACACTCACACAATCACACACACACAATCACAAACACACAAACAATCGCACACACAATCACACACACAATCACACACACAATCTCACACACACACACACAATCACACACACACACAATCACACACAATCACACACAATCACACAATCACACAGACACAAACAATCACACGCAGTCACACACAATCACACACACACACAATCACACAATGACTCAATCACAAACAAAATCACACAAACACGCACACTCACACACAATCACACACACATAATCACACACACAATCACACAAAATCACACACACACACAATCACACACACACAAAATCACACACACACACACACAATCGCACACACACGCACACACACACAAAATCACACACAATCACACACACATTCGCACACACATGCACACAATAATACACACGCACAAACACAATCACATACACACAATCACACACACACACACACACACACAATCACACACACACAATCACACACACACAATCACACACACACACAATCACACACACACACACACGCACACAGTCACACACACACACAAAATCACACACACGCACACACACAGACACACACACACACACAAAATCACACAAAAACACACAATCACACACACTCACACGCAATCACACACTATCACACACAATCACACACACTCACAATCACACACACACACAATCACACACACACAATCACGCACACACAATCACACACACGCAATCACAATCACACACGCAATCACACACACACACAATCACACACACAATCACACACAATCACAAACACTCACACAATCACATTCACACAATCACAAACACACACACAATCGCATACACAATCACACACACACAATCACACACACACAATCACACACACACACTCACAATCACACACACACACACAATCACACACACAATCACACATGCACACAATCACACACACATTATCACACACACATTATCACACACACATACACAATCACAATCACACACACAATCACACACAATCACAAACAATCACGCACAATCACACACAATAACAAACAATCGCACAGAATCACACACAATCACATACACACAATCACACACACACAATCACACGCACAATAACACACACACAATCACACACGCACAATCTCACACACACACACAATCACACACACACACAATCACACACACACACACAATCACAATCACGCACACAATCACACACACAATCACACACACAAAATCACACACACACACAATCACACACACACAATCACACACAAACACAGTCACACACACACACACACACAATCACACGCACACACACACACTCACACACCCACACACACAAAATCACACACACGAACAATCACACGCACTCACACAATCACACACACACACACAATCACACACACATAAACACACACACACACACAATCACACACACACACAATCAAGCACACACATAATCAAACATACATACACACAATCACACACACACACACAATCACGCACACAATCAAACAATCACACAAACAATCACACACAGTCACACACAATCACACACACACACACAATCACACAATCACACACACAATCACACACACATTCGCACACACACACACACACACACACAATAACACACACGCACAAACACAATCACATACACACAATAACACACACACACACACACACAATCACTCACACACAATCACACACACACACACAATCACAAAAACACACACACACGCACACAATCACACACACATACACAATCACATACACGCACACACACCATCACACACAGACACACACACACACAAAGAATCACACAAAAACACACACAATCACACACACTCACACGCAATCACACACTATCACACACAATCACACACATTCACACAATCACACACACACACAATCACACACCCACAATCACGCACACACAATCACACACACACAATCACAATCACACACACAATCACACACACACACACAATCACAATCACACACACAATCACACACAATCACATACACACACACAATCACATACACACACACAATCACAAACACACACACAATCGCACACACAATCACACACACACAATCACACGCACACAGAATCACACACACACACAATCACAATCACACACACAATCACACACACAATCATGCACAATCACACACTCACACAATCACACACACAATCACAATCACACACACAGTCACACACAGTCACAAACACTCACACAATCACACACACACAATCACAAACACACAAACAATCGCACACACAATCACACACACAATCACACACACACACACACAATCACACACACACACAATCACACACAATCACACAATCACACAGACACAAACAATCACACGCAATCACACACAATCACACACACACACAATCACACAATGACACAATCACAAACAAAATCACACAAACACGCACACTCACACACAATCACACACACATAATCACACACACAATCACACACAATCACACACACACACAATCACACACACACAAAATCACACACACACACACACAATCACACAAAATCACACACAATCACACACACATTCGCACACACACACGCACACAATAACACACACGCACAAACACAATCACATACACACAATCACACACACACACACACACACACACACACAATCACACACACACACAATCACACACACACACACACGCACACAATCACACACACACACAATCACACACACGCACACACACACACAGACACACCCACAAACACAAAATCACACACAATCACACACACTCACACGCAATCACACACACAATCACACACACACAATCACACACACACAATCACACACACGCAATCACAATCACACACGCAATCACACACACACACAATCACACGCACAATCACACACAATCACACACAATCACAAACACTCACACAATCACATTCACACAATCACAAACACACACACACAATCGCATACACAATCACACACACACAATCACACACACACAATCACACACACACTCACAATCACAAACACACACAATCACACACAATCACACACAATCACACAATCACATACACAATCACACACGCACACAATCACACACACATTATCACACACACATTATCACACACACATACACAATCACAATCACACACACAATCACACACAATCACAAACAATCACGCACAATCACACACAATAACAAACAATCGCACAGAATCACACACAATCAAATACACACAATCACACACACACAATCACACGCACAATAACACACACACAATCACACACACACAATCTCACACACACACACAATCACACACACAATCACACACACACAATCACACACACACACACAATCACAATCACGCACACAATCACACACACAATCACACACACACAATCACACACACAAAATCACACACACACACAATCACACACACACAATCACACACACACACAGTCACACACACACACACACACACACAATCACACACACACACAATCACACACCCACACACACAAAATCACACACACGAACAATCACACGCACTCACACAATCACACACACACACACAATCACACACACATAAACACACACACACACACAATCACACACACACACAATCAAGCACACACATAATCAAACATACATACACACAATCACACACACACACACAATCACGCACACAATCACACAATCACACAAACAATCACACACAGTCACACACAATCACACACACACACAATCACACAATCACACACACAATCACACACACCACGCACACACACACAAAATCACACACACACAAACACACACACATTCGCACACACACACACACACACACAATAACACACACGCACAAACACAATCACATACACACAATAACACACACACACACACACAATCACTCACACACAATCACACACACACACACAATCACAAAAACACACACACACGCACACAATCACACACACATACACAATCACATACACGCACACACACCATCACACACAGACACACACACACACAAAGAATCACACAAAAACACACACAATCACTCACACTCACACGCAATCACACACTATCACACACAATCACACACATTCACACAATCACACGCACACACAATCACACACCCACAATCACGCACACACAATCACACACACACAATCACAATCACACACACAATCACACACACACACACAATCACAATCACACACACAATCACACACAATCACATACACACACACAATCACATACACACACACAATCACAAACACACACACAATCGCACACACAATCACATTCACACAATCACACGCACACAGAATCACACACACACACAATCACAATCACACACACAATCACACACACAATCATGCACAATCACACACTCACACAATCACACACACAATCACACACACACGCACAATCATAATCACACACACAGTCACACACAGTCACAAACACTCACACAATGACACACACACAATCACAAACACACAAACAATCGCACACACAATCACACACACAATCTCACACACACACACACAATCACACACACACACAATCACACACAATCACACAATCACACAGACACAAACAATCACACGCAGTCACACACAATCACACACACACACAATCACACAATGACACAATCACAAACAAAATCACACAAACACGCACACTCACACACAATCACACACACATAATCACACACACAATCACACACAATCACACACACACACGATCACACACACACAAAATCACACACACACAAAATCACACACACACACACACAATCACACACACACGCACACACACACAAAATCACACACAATCACACGCACATTCGCACACACACACGCACACAATAACACACACGCACAAACACAATCACATACACACAATCACAAACACACACACACAATCACACACACACACAATCACACACACACACACACGCACACAATCACACACACACACAATCACACACACGCACACACACACACAGACACACACACACACACAAAATCACACAAAAACACACACAATCACACACACTCACACGCAATCACACACTATCACACACAATCACACACACTCACAATCACACACACACACAATCACACACACACAATCACACACACACAATCACACACACACTCACAATCACACACACACACAATCACACACAATCACACAATCACACAATCACACACACAATCACACACGCACATAATCACACACACATTATCACACACACATTATCACACACACATACACAATCACAATCACACACACAATCACACACAATCACAAACAATCACGCACAATCACACACAATAACAAACAATCGCACAGAATCACACACAATCACATACACACAATCACACACACACAATCACACGCACAATAACACACACACAATCACACACACACAATCTCACACACACACACAATCACACACACAATCACACACACACAATCACACACACACACAATCACAATCACGCACACAATCACACACACAATCACACACACACAATCACACACACAAAATCACACACACACACAATCACACACACACAATCACACACACACACAGTCACACACACACACACACACAATCACACACACACACAATCACACACACATAAACACACAAACACAATCACACACACACACAATCAAGCACACACATAATCAAACATACATACACACAATCACACACACACACAATCACGCACACAATCACACAATCACACAAACAATCACACACAGTCACACACACACACAATCACACACACAATCACACACACACGCACACACACACAAAATCACACACACACAAACACACACACACTCGCGGACACACACACACACAAACACACAATAACACACACGCACAAACACAATCACATACACACAATAACACACACACACACACACACACAATCACTCACACACAATCACACACACACACACAATCACAAAAACACACACACACGCACACAATCACACACACATACACAATCACATACACGCACACACACCATCACACACAGA
>JANJGN010000035.1:2205000-2290000 GCA_026770705.1 Isurus oxyrinchus | reverse complement strand
CACACAATCACACACACACAATCACAAACACACAAACAATCGCACACACAATCACACACACAATCACACACACAATCTCACACACACACACACAATCACACACACACACAATCACACACAATCACACAATCACACCAATCCACACACACAATCACACACACATACACAATCACAATCACACACACAATCACACACAATCACACACAATCACACACAATCACACACAATAACAAACAATCTCACAGAATCACACACAATCACATACACACAATCACACACACACACAATCACACACACAATCACACACACACACAATCTCACACACACACAATCACACACACACCCACAACCACAATCACACACAAAATCGCACACACGATCACACACACAAAATCACACACACACACAATCACACACAGACAATCACACACACACACACACACACAATCACACACACACACACAATCACACACACACACACACAAAATCACACACACGAACAATCACACGCACACACACACAATCACACACACACACACAATCACACACACACACACGCACACAATCACTCACACACACAATCACGCACACACATAATCACAGATACATACACACAATCACACACAGTCACACACAATCACACACACACACAATTACACAATCACACACACAATCACACACACACGCACACACACACAAAATCACACACACACAATCACACACACATTCGCACACACACACACACGCACACACAATAACACACACGCACAAACACAATCACATACACACAATAACACACACACACACAATCACACACACGCAATCACTCACAAACACAATCACACACACACACACGCACACAATCACACACGCACACACAATCACACACACGCTCACACACAATCACACACAGACACACACACACACAAAGAATCACACAAAAACACACACAGTCACACACACTCACACGCAAACACTCACTATCACACACAATCACACACATTCACACAATCACACACACACACAATCACACATACACAATCACGCACACACAATCACACACACACAATCACAATCACACACACAATCACACACACACACAATCACAATCACACACAATCACACACAATCATAAACACTCACACAATCATACACACACAATCAGAAACACACACACAATCGCACACGCAATCACACACACAATCGCGCACTCAATCATGCACAATCACACACTCAAACAATCACACAATCACAAACACAATCACACACACACAATCACACACAAACACAATCACATGCACACACAGACACAATCACACACACACACACACAATCACACACACACACGCACACACACACAGAATTGCATACACAATCACACACGCACACACACACACAATCAGACACACACACAATCACACACACACACACACACACAATCAGACACACACACAATCACACACACACACAATCACACAGACTCAAACAATCAGACAGTCACACACAATCACACAAAATCACACACACACACAATCACACAATGACACAATCACACACAAAATCTCGCAAACACGCACACTCACACACAATCACACACACACAAACAATCAGACACACACACACAATCACACGAACACACATAATCACACGCACACTATCACACACACAATCTTTCACACAATCAGACACAATCAGAAACAGTCACAAACAATCACACACAATCACACAGACACAATCACACACACACACACACAATCACACACACAATAACACACACAATCACACACCCACACAATCACACACACATAATCACACACACACACAATCACAATAACACACACAATCACACACACAATCACACACATACAACAACACACACACAATCACACACACACACAGTCACACACACACACACACAATCACACACACACACACAATCACACACACACACACACAAAATCACACACACGAACAATCACACGCACACACACACACACACAATCACAAACACACAATCACACACACACACAATCACACACACACACAATCACACAATCACAAACACAATCACACACCCACACAATCACACACACATAATCACACACACACACAATCACAATAACACACACAATCACACACACAATCACGCACATACAATCACACACACACACACAATCACACACCCACACACACAAAATCACACACACGAACAATCACACGCACTCACACAATCACACACACACGCACAATCACACACACATAAACACACACACACACACAATCACACACACACAATCAAGCACACACATAATCAAACATACATACACACAATCACACACACACAATCACGCACACAATCACACAATCACACAAACAATCACACACAGTCACACACAATCACACACACACACAATCACACAATCACACACACACACACACACACACACAATCACACACACACAATCACACACACACACAATCACACACACACACACGCACACAATCACACACACACACAATCACACACACGCACACACACACACAGACACACACACACACACAAAATCACTCAAAAACACACACAATCACACACACTCACACGCAATCACACACTATCACACACAATCACACACACTCACAATCACACACACACACAATCACACACACACACAATCACGCACACAATCACACAATCACACAAACAATCACACACAGTCACACACAATCACACACACACACAATCACACAATCACACACACACACACACACACACACAATCACACACACACAATCACACACACACACAATCACACACACACACACGCACACAATCACACACACACACAATCACACACACGCACACACACACACAGACACACACACACACACAAAATCACACAAAAACACACACAATCACACACACTCACACGCAATCACACACTATCACACACAATCACACACACTCACAATCACACACACACACAATCACACACACACACAATCACGCACACACAATCACACACACGCAATCACAATCACACACGCAATCACACACACACAATCACACACACAATCACACACAATCACACACAATCACAAACACTCACACAATCACATTCACACAATCACAAACACACACACAATCGCATACACAATCACACACACACAATCACACACACACTCACAATCACACACACACACAATCACACACAATCACACACAATCACACAATCACACACACACACAATCACACACACATTATCACACACACATTATCACACACACATACACAATCACAATCACACACACAATCACACACAATCACAAACAATCACGCACAATCACACACAATAGCAAACAATCGCACAGAATCACACACAATCACATACACACAATCACACACACACAATCACACGCACAATAACACACACACAATCACACACACACACACAATCACACACACAATCACACACACACAATCACACACACACACACAATCACAATCACGCACACAATCACACACACAATCACACACACACAATCACACACACAAAATCACACACACACACAATCACACACACACACAGTCACACACACACACACACACAATCACACACACACACACACAATCACACACCCACACACACAAAATCACACACACGAACAATCACACGCACTCACACAATCACACGCACTCACACAATCACACACACACACACAATCACCCACACATAAACACACACACACACACAATCACACACACACACAATCAAGCACACACATAATCAAACATACATACACACAATCACACACACACACACACAATCACGCACACAATCACACAATCACACAAACAATCACACAGAGTCACACACAATCACACACACACACAATCACACAATCACACACACAATCACACACACACGCACACACACACAAAATCACACACACACAAACACACACACATTCGCACACACACACACACACACACAATAACACACACGCACAAACACAATCACATACACACAATAACACACACACACACACACAATCACTCACACACAATCAAACACACACACACAATCACAAAAACACACACACACGCACACAATCACACACACATACACAATCACATACACGCACACACACCATCACACACAGACACACACACACACAAAGAATCACACAAAACACACACAGTCACACACACTCACACGCAATCACACACTATCACACACAATCACATACATTCACACAATCACACACACACACAATCACACACCCACAATCACGCACACACAATCACACACACACAATCACAATCACACACACAATCACACACACACACAATCACAATCACACACACAATCACACACACACACACAATCACAATCACACACACAATCACACACACACACACAATCACAATCACACACACAATCACACACACACACACAATCACAATCACACACACAATCACACACAATCACATACACACACACAATCACATACACACACACAATCACAAACACACACACAATCGCACACACAATCACACACACACAATCACACGCACACAGAATCACACACACACACAATCACAATCACACACACAATCACACACACAATCATGCACAATCACACACTCACACAATCACACACACAATCACACACACAATCACACACACACGCACAATCACAATCACACACACAATCACACACAGTCACAAACACACACACAATCTCACACACACAATCACAAACACACAAACAATCGCACACACAATCACACACACAATCACACACACACACACACAATCACACACACACACAATCACACACAATCACACACAATCACACAATCACACAATGACACAATCACAAACAAAATCACACAAACACGCACACTCACACACAATCACACACACATAATCACACACACAATCACACACAATCACACACACACAGAATCACACACACACAAAATCACACACACACACACACACACAATCACACACACACGCAATCACACACACAAAATCACACACAATCACACACACATTCGCACACACACGCACACAATAACACACACGCACAAACACAATCACACACACACACACAATCACACACACACACACACAATCACACACACACACAATCACACACACACACGCACACAATCACACACACACACAATCACACACACGCACACACACACACAGACACACACACACACACAAAATCACACAAAAACACACACAATCACACACACTCACACGCAATCACACACTATCACACACAATCACACACACTCACAATCACACACAAACACAATCACACACACACAATCACGCACACACAATCACACACACGCAATCACAATCACACACGCAATCACACACACACAATCACACACACAATCACACACAATCACAAACACTCACACAATCACATTCACACAATCACAAACACACACACAATCGCATACACAATCACACACACACAATCACACACACACAATCACACACACACACTCACAATCACACACACACACAATCACACACACAATCACACATGCACACAATCACACACACATTATCACACACACATTATCACACACACATACACAATCACAATCACACACACAATCACACACAATCACAAACAATCACGCACAATCACACACAATAACAAACAATCGCACAGAATCACACACAATCACATACACACAATCACACACACACAATCACACGCACAATAACACACACACAATCACACACACACAATCTCACACACACACACAATCACACACACACAATCACACACACACACACAATCACAATCACGCACACAATCACACACACAATCACACACACACAATCACACACACAAAATCACACACACACAATCACACACACAAAATCACACACACACACAATCACACACACACACACACACAATCACACACAGACAATCACACACACACACACAATCACAATCACGCACACAATCACACAAACAATCACACACACACAATCACACACACAAAATCACACACACACACAATCACACACACACACAGTCACACACACACACACACACACACACACACACAATCACACACACACAATCACACACACACACACAATCACAATCACGCACACACACACACAATCACACACACAATCACACACACAATCACACACACACAATCACACACACAAAATCACACACACACACAATCACACACACACACAGTCACACACACACACACACACACACAATCACACACACAATCACACACACACACAGTCACACACACACACACCCACACAATCACACACCCACACACACAAAATCACACACACGAACAATCACACGCACTCACACAATCACACACACACACACAATCACACACACATAAACACACACACACACACAATCACACACACACACAATCAAGCACACACATAATCAAACATACATACACACAATCACACACACACACACAATCACGCACACAATCAAACAATCACACAAACAATCACACACATTCACACACAATCACACACACACACAATCACACAATCACACACACAATCACACACACATTCGCACACACACACACACACACACACACACACACACACACACACACACACACACACACACACACACAATAACACACACGCACAAACACAATCACATACACACAATAACACACACACACACACACAATCACTCACACACAATCACACACACACACACAATCACAAAAACACACACACACGCACACAATCACACACACATACACAATCACATACACGCACACACACCATCACACACAGACACACACACACACAAAGAATCACACAAAAACACACACAATCACACACACTCACACGCAATCACACACTATCACACACAATCACACACATTCACACAATCACACGCACACACAATCACACACCCACAATCACGCACACACAATCACACACACACAATCACAATCACACACACAATCACACACACACACACAATCACAATCACACACACAATCACACACACACAATCACACACAATCACATACACACACACAATCACATACACACACACAATCACAAACACACACACAATCGCACACAGAATCACACACACACAATCACACGCACACAGAATCACACACACACGCAATCACAATCACACACACAATCACACACACACGCACAATCACAATCACACACACAGTCACACACAGTCACAAACACTCACACAATCACACACACACAATCACAAACACACAAACAATCGCACACACAATCACACACACAATCTCACACACACACACACAATCACACACACACACAATCACACACAATCACACACAATCACACAATCACACAGACACAAACAATCACACGCAGTCACACACAATCACACACACACACAATCACACAATGACACAATCACAAACAAAATCACACAAACACGCACACTCACACACAATCACACACACATAATCACACACAATCACACACACACACAATCACACTCACACAAAATCACAAACACACACACACAATCACTCACACACGCACACACACACAAAATCACACACAATCACACACACATTCGCACACACACACGCACACAATAACACACACGCACAAACACAATCACATACACACAATCACACACACACACACACACACACACAATCACACACACACACAATCACACACACACAATCACACACACACAGAATCACACACACGCACACACACACACAGACACACACACACACACAAAATTACACACAATCACACACACTCACACGCAATCACACACACAATCACACACACACAATCACACACACACAATCACACACACGCAATCACAATCACACACGCAATCACACACACACACAATCACACACACAATCACACACAATCACAAACACTCACACAATCACATTCACACAATCACAAACACACACACAATCGCATACACAATCACACACACACAATCACACACACACAATCACACACACACTCACAATCACACACACACACAATCACACACAATCACACAATCACACACACAATCACACACGCACACAATCACACACACATTATCACACACACATTATCACACACACATACACAATCACAATCACACACACAATCACACACAATCACAAACAATCACGCACAATCACACACAATAACAAACAATCGCACAGAATCACACACAATCACATACACACAATCACACACACACAATCACACGCACAATAACACACACACAATCTCACACACACACACAATCACACACACAATCACACACACACAATCACACACACACACACAATCACAATCACACACACACAATCACACACACACACAATCACACACACACACAGTCACACACAGTCACACACACACACAATCACACACACAATCACACACACACAATCACACACACACACACACACAATCACACACACACACACAATCACAATCACGCACACAATCACACACACAATCACACACACACAATCACACACACATAAACACACACACACAATCACACACACACACAATCAAGCACACACATAATCAAACATACATACACACAATCACACACACACACACAATCACGCACACAATCAAACAATCACACAAACAATCACACACATTCACACACAATCACACACACACACAATCACACAATCACACACACAATCACACACACATTCGCACACACACACACACACACACACACACACACACAATAACACACACGCACAAACACAATCACATACACACAATAACACACACACACACACACACAATCACTCACACACAATCACACACACACACACAATCAAAAAACACACACACACGCACACAATCACACACACATACACAATCACATACACGCACACACACCATCACACACAGACACACACACACACAAAGAATCACACAAAAACACACACAATCACACACACTCACACGCAATCACACACTATCACACACAATCACACACATTCACACAATCACACGCACACACAATCACACACCCACAATCACGCACACACAATCACACACACACAATCACAATCGCACACACAATCACACACACACACACAATCACAATCACACACACAATCACACACAATCACATACACACACACAATCACAAACACACACACAATCGCACACACAATCACACACACACAATCACACGCACACAGAATCACACACACACACAATCACAATCACACACACAATCACACACACAATCACACACACACGCACAATCACAATCACACACACAGTCACACACAGTCACAAACACTCACACAATCACACACACACAATCACAAACACACAAACAATCGCACACACAATCACACACACAATCTCACACACACACACACACAATCACACACACACACAATCACACACAATCACACACAATCACACAATCACACAGACACAAACAATCACACGCAGTCACACACAATCACACACACACACAATCACACAATGACACAATCACAAACAAAATCACACAAACACGCACACTCACACACAATCACACACACATAATCACACACAATCACACACACACACAATCACACACACACAAAATCACACACACACACACACAATCACACACACACACACACAATCACACACACACGCACACACACACAAAATCACACACAATCACACACACATTCGCACACACACACGCACACAATAACACACACGCACAAACACAATCACATACACACAATCACACACACACACACACACACACACACAATCACACACACACACAATCACACACACACAATCACACACACACACAATCACACACACGCACACACAGACACACACACACACACAAAATTACACACAATCACACACACTCACACGCAATCACACACACACAATCACACACACACAATCACACACACACAATCACACACACACAATCACACACACGCAATCACAATCACACACGCAATCACACACACACACAATCACACACACAATCACACACAATCACAAACACTCACACAATCACATTCACACAATCACAAACACACACACAATCGCATACACAATCACACACACACAATCACACACACACAATCACACACACACTCACAATCACACACACACACAATCACACACAATCACACAATCACACACACAATCACACACGCACACAATCACACACACATTATCACACACACATTATCACACACACATACACAATCACAATCACACACACAATCACACACAATCACAAACAATCACGCACAATCACACACAATAACAAACAATCGCACAGAATCACACACAATCACATACACACAATCACACACACACAATCACACGCACAATAACACACACACAATCTCACACACACACACAATCACACACACAATCACACACACACAATCACACACACACACACAATCACAATCACGCACACAATCACACACACACAATCACACACACACACAATCACACACACACACAATCACACACACACAATCACACACACACACAGTCACACACACACACACACACACACAATCACACACACACACAATCACACACCCACACACACAAAATCACACACACGAACAATCACACGCACTCACACAATCACACACACACACACAATCACACACACATAAACACACACACACACACAATCACACACACACACAATCAAGCACACACATAATCAAACATACATACACACAATCACACACACACACACAATCACGCACACAATCACACAATCACTCAAACAATCACACACAGTCACACACAATCACACACACACACAATCACACAATCACACACACAATCACACACACACGCACACACACACACACACACACACACACAATCACACACACACACAAACACACACACATTCGCACACACACACACACAGACACACAATAACACACACGCACAAACACAATCACATACACACAATAACACACACACACACACACAATCACTCACACACAATCACACACACACACACAATCACAAAAACACACACACACGCACACAATCACACACACATACACAATCACATACACGCACACACACCATCACACACAGACACACACACACACAAAGAATCACACAAAAACACACACAATCACACACACTCACACGCAATCACACACTATCACACACAATCACACACATTCACACAATCACACGCACACACAATCACACACCCACAATCACGCACACACAATCACACACACACAATCACACACACACACACACAATCACAATCACACACACAATCACACACAATCACATACACACACACAATCACATACACACACACAATCACAAACACACACACAATCGCACACACAATCACATTCACACAATCACACGCACACAGAATCACACACACACACAATCACAATCACACACACAATCACACACACAATCATGCACAATCACACACTCACACAATCACACACACAATCACACACACACGCACAATCACAATCACACACACAGTCACACACAGTCACAAACACTCACACAATCACAATCACACAATCACAAACACACAAACAATCGCACACACAATCACACACACAATCTCACACACACACACACAATCACACACACACAATCACACACAATCACACAATCACACAGACACAAACAATCACACGCAGTCACACACAATCACACACACACACAATCACACAATGACACAATCACAAACAAAATCACACAAACACGCACACTCACACACAATCACACACACATAATCACACACACAATCACACACAATCACACACACACACAATCACACACACACAAAATCACACACACACACACACACAATCACACACACACGCACACACACACAAAATCACACACAATCACACACACATTCGCACACACACACGCACACAATAACACACACGCACAAACACAATCACATACACACAATCACAAACACACACACACAATCACACACACACAATCACACACACACACAATCACACACACACACAATCACACACACACACACACGCACACAATCACACACACACACAATCACACACACGCACACACACACACAGACACACACACACACACAAAATCACACAAAAACACACACAATCACACACACTCACACGCAATCACACACTATCACTCACAATCACACACACACACAATCACACACACACACAATCACACACACACAATCACACACACACAATCACACACACACTCACAATCACACACACACACAATCACACACAATCACACACAATCACACAATCACACACACAATCACACACGCACATAATCACACACACATTATCACACACACATTATCACACACACATTATCACACACACATACACAATCACAATCACACACACAATCACACACAATCACAAACAATCACGCACAATCACACACAATAACAAACAATCGCACAGAATCAAACACAATCACATACACACAATCACACACACACAATCACACGCACAATAACACACACACAATCACACACACACAATCTCACACACACACACAATCACACACACACAATCACACACACACACACAATCACAATCACGCACACAATCACACACACAATCACACACACACAATCACACACACAAAATCACACACACACACAATCACACACACACAATCACACACACACACAGTCACACACACACACACACAATCACACACACACACACAATCACACACCCACACACACAAAATCACACACACGAACAATCACACGCACTCACACAATCACACACACACACACAATCACACACACATAAACACACACGCACACACAATCACACACACACACAATCAAGCACACACATAATCAAACATACATACACACAATCACACACACACACACAATCACGCACACAATCACACAATCACACAAACAATCACACACAGTCACACGCAATCACACACACACACAATCACACAATCACACACACAATCACACACACACGCACACACACACAAAATCACACACACACAAACACACACACATTCGCGCACACACACACACACACAAACACACAATAACACACATGCACAAACACAATCACATGCACACAATAACACACACACACACACAATCACTCACACACAATCACACACACACACACAATCACAAAAACACACACACACGCACACAATCACACACACATACACAATCACATACACGCACACACACCATCACACACAGACACACACACACACAAAGAATCACACAAAAACACACACAATCACACACACTCACACGCAATCACACACTATCACACACAATCACACACATTCACACAATCACACACACACACAATCACACACCCACAATCACGCACACACAATCACACACACACAATCACACACACACAATCACAATCACACACACAATCACACACACACACACAATCACAATCACACACACAATCACACACAATCACATACACACACACAATCACATACACACACACAATCACAAACACACACACAATCGCACACACAATCACACACACACAATCACACGCACACAGAATAACACACACACACAATCACAATCACACACACAATCACACACACAATCATGCACAATCACACACTCACACAATCAGACACACAATCACACACACACGCACAATCACAATCACACACACAATCACACACAGTCACAAACACTCACACAATCTCACACACACACACACAATCACACACACACACAATCACACACAATCACACACAATCACACAATCACACAGACACAAACAATCACATGCAGTCACACACAATCAGCCACACACACAATCACACAATGACACAATCACAAACAAAATCACACAAACACGCACACTCACACACAATCACACACACACAATCACACACACAATCACACACAATCACACACACACACAATCACACACACACAGAATCACACACACACATACACAATCACACACACACGCACACACACACAAAATCACACACAATCACACACACATTCGCACACACACACGCACACAATAACACACACGCACAAACACAGTCACATACACACAATCACACACACACACACACACACACACACAATCACACACACACACAATCACACACACACACACACGCACACAATCACACACACACACAATCACACACACGCACACACACACAGACACACACACACACACACAAAATCACACAAAAACACACACAATCACACACACTCACACGCAATCACACACTATCACACACAATCACACACACTCACAATCACACACACACACAATCACACACACACAATCACGCACACACAATCACACACACGCAATCACAATCACACACGCAATCACACACACACACAATCACACACACAATCACACACAATCACACACATTTACAAACACTCACACAATCACATTCACACAATCACAAACACACACACAATCGCATACACAATCACACACACACAATCACACACACACAATCACACACACACTCACAATCACACACACACACAATCACACACAATCACACACAATCACACAATCACACACACAATCACACACGCACACAATCACACACACATTATCACACACACATTATCACACACACATACACAATCACAATCACAAACACAATCACACACAATCACAAACAATCACGCACAATCACACACAATAACAAACAATCGCACAGAATCACACACAATCACATACACACAATCACACACACACAATCACACGCACAATAACACACACACAATCTCACACACACACACAATCACACACACAATCACACACACACAATCACACACACACACAATCACGCACACAATCACACACACAATCACACACACACAATCACACACACAAAATCGCACACACACACAATCACACACACACACAGTCACACACACACACACACACACACAATCACACACACACACACAATCACACACCCACACACACAAAATCACACACACGAACAATCACACGCACTCACACAATCACACACACACACACACACAATCACACACACATAAACACACACACACACACAATCACACACACACAATCAAGCACACACATAATCAAACATACATACACACAATCACACACACACACACAATCACGCACACAATCACACAATCACACAAACAATCACACACAGTCACACACAATCACACACACACACAATCACACAATCACACACACAATCACACACACACGCACACACACACAAAATCACACACACACAAACACACACACATTCGCACACACACACACACACACACAATAACACACACGCACAAACACAATCACATACACACAATAACACACACACACACACACACAATCACTCACACACAATCACACACACACACACAATCACAAAAACACACACACACGCACACAATCACACACACATACACAATCACATACACGCACACACACCATCACACACAGACACACACACACACAAAGAATCACACAAAAACACACACAATCACACACACTCACACGCAATCACACACTATCACACATAATCACACACATTCACACAATCACACACACACACAGTCACACACACACAATCACGCACACACAATCACACACACACAATCACACACACACAATCACAATCACACACACAATCACACACACGCACACAATCACAATCACACACACAATCACACACAATCACATACACACACACACACAATCACATACACACACACAATCACAAACACACACACAATCGCACACACAATCACACACACACAATCACACGCACACAGAATCACACACACACACAATCACAATCACACACACAATCACACACACAATCATGCACAATCACACACTCACACAATCACACACACAATCACACACACACGCACAATCACAATCACACACACAATCACACACAATCACAAACACTCACACAATCACACACACACAATCACAAACACACAAACAATCGCACACACAATCACACACACAATCTCACACACACACACACAATCACACACACACACAATCACACACAATCACACAATCACACCAATCCACACACACAATCAAACACACACTATCACACACACATACACAATCACAATCACACACACAATCACAAACAATCACACACAATCACACACAATCACACACAATAACAAACAATCTCACAGAATCACACACAATCACATACACACAATCACACACACACACAATCACACACACAATCACACACACACACAATCTCACACACACACAATCACACACACACCCACAATCACAATCACACACAAAATCACACACACGATCACACACACAAAATCACACACACACACAATCACACACACACAATCACACTCACACACACACACACACACACAATCACACACACACACACACAATCACACACCCACACACACAAAATCACACACACGAACAATCACACGCACACACACACAATCACACACACACACACAATCACACACACACACACGCACACAATCACTCACACACACAATCACGCACACACATAATCACAGATACATACACACAATCACACACAGTCACACACAATCACACACACACACGATCACACAATCACACACACAATCACACACACACGCACACACACACAAAATCACACACACACAATCACACACACATTCGCACACACACACACACGCACACACAATAACACACACGCACAAACACAATCACATACACACAATCACACACACACACACAATCACACACACCGCAATCACTCACAAACACAATCACACACACACACACGCACACAATCACACACGCACACACAATCACACACACGCTCACACACAATCACACACAGACACACACACACACAAAGAATCACACAAAAACACACACAGTCACACACACTCACACGCAAACACACACTATCACAAACAATCACACACATTCACACAATCACACACACACACAATCACACATACACAATCACACACACACAATCACACACACACACACACAATCACAATCACACACAATCACACACAATCATAAACACTCACACAATCATACACACACAATCAGAAACACACACACAATCGCACACGCAATCACACACACAATCGCGCACTCAATCATGCACAATCACACACTCAAACAATCACACAATCACAAACACAATCACACACACACAATCACACACAAACACAATCACATGCACACACAGACACAATCACACACACACACACACAATCACACACACACACGCACACACACACAGAATTGCATACACAATCACACACGCACACACACACACAATCAGACACACACACAATCACACACACACACACACACACAATCAGACACACACACACAATCACACACACACACAATCACACAGACTCAAACAATCAGACAGTCACACACAATCACACAAAATCACACACACACACAATCACACAATGACACAATCACACACAAAATCTCGCAAACACGCACACTCACACACAATCACACACACACAAACAATCAGACACACACACACAATCACACGAACACACATAATCACACGCACACTATCACACACACAATCTTTCACACAATCAGACACAATCAGAAACAGTCACAAACAATCACACACAATCACACAGACACAATCACACACACACACACACAATCACACACACAATAACACACACAATCACACACCCACACAATCACACACACATAATCACACACACACAATCACACACACACAATCACAATAACACACACAATCACACACACAATCAGACACATACAATCACACACACACAATCACACACACACACACAATCACACACCCACACACACAAAATCACACACACGAACAATCACACGCACTCACACAATCACACACACACACATTCACACACACATAAACACACACACACAATCACACACACACAATCAAGCACACACATAATCAAACATACATACACACAATCACACACACACACACAATCACGCACACAATCACACAATCACACAAACAATCACACACAGTCACACACAATCACACACACACACAATCACACAATCACACACACAATCACACACACACGCACACACACACAAAATCACACACACACAAACACACACACATTCGCACACACACACACACACACACACACAATAACACACACGCACAAACACAATCACATACACACAATAACACACACACACACACACAATCACTCACACACAATCACACACACACACACAATCACAAAAACACACACACACGCACACAATCACACACACATACACAATCACATACACGCACACACACCATCACACACAGACACACACACACACAAAGAATCACACAAAAACACACACAATCACACACACTCACACGCAATCACACACTATCACACACAATCACACACATTCACACAATCACACACACACACAATCACACACACACAATCACGCACACACAATCACACACACACAATCACAATCAAACACACAATCACACACACACACACAATCACAATCACACACACAATCACACACAATCACATACACACACACACACACAATCACATACACACACACAATCACAAACACAATCACACACACACAATCACACGCACACAGAATCACACACACACACAATCACAATCACACACACAATCACACACACAATCATGCACAATCACACACTCACACAATCACACACACAATCACACACACACGCACAATCACAATCACACACACAATCACACACAATCACAAACACTCACACAATCACACACACACAATCACAAACACACAAACAATCGCACACACAATCACACACACAATCACACACACAATCTCACACACACACACACAATCACACACACACACAATCACACACAATCACACACAATCACACAATCACACCAATCCACACACACAATCAAACACACACTATCACACACACATACACAATCACAATCACACACACAATCACACACAATCACAAACAATCACACACAATCACACACAATCACACACAATAACAAACAATCTCACAGAATCACACACAATCACATACACACAATCACACACACACACAATCACACACACAATCACACACACACACAATCTCACACACACACAATCACACACACACCCACAATCACAATCACACACAAAATCACACACACGATCACACACACAAAATCACACACACACACAATCACACACACACAATCACACACACACACACACAATCACACACACGCACACACAATCACACACCCACACACACAAAATCACACACACGAACAATCACACGCACACACACACAATCACACACACACACACAATCACACACACACACACAATCACACACACACACACACGCACACAATCACTCACACACACAATCACGCACACACATAATCACAGATACATACACACAATCACACAGTCACACACAATCACACACACACACAATCACACAATCACACACACACGCACACACACACAAAATCACACACACAATCACACACACACGCACACACACACAAAATCACACACACACAATCACACACTCATTCGCACACACACACACACGCACACACAATAACACACACGCACAAACACAATCACATACACACAATCACACACACGCAATCACTCACAAACACAATCACACACTCACACACGCACACAATCACACACGCACACACAATCACACACACGCTCACACACAATCACACACAGACACACACACACACAAAGAATCACACAAAAACACACACAGTCACACACACTCACACGCAAACACACACTATCACACACAATCACACACATTCACACAATCACACACACACACAATCACACATACACAATCACGCACACACAATCACACACACACAATCACAATCACACACACAATCACACACACACACACAATCACAATCACACACAATCACACACAATCATAAACACTCACACAATCATACACACACAATCAGAAACACACACACAATCGCACACGCAATCACACACACAATCGCGCACTCAATCATGCACAATCACACACTCAAACAATCACACAATCACAAACACAATCACACACACACAATCACACACAAACACAATCACATGCACACACAGACACAATTACACACACACACACACACACAATCACACACACACACGCACACACACACAGAATTGCATACACAATCACACACGCACACACACACACAATCAGACACACACACAATCACACACACACACACACAATCAGACACACACACAATCACACACACACACAATCACACAGACTCAAACAATCAGACAGTCACACACAATCACACAAAATCACACACACACACAATCACACAATGACACAATCACACACAAAATCTCGCAAACACGCACACTCACACACAATCACACACACACAAACAATCAGACACACACACACAATCACACGAACACACATAATCACACGCACACTATCACACACACAATCTTTCACACAATCAGACACAATCAGAAACAGTCACAAACAATCACACACAATCACACAGACACAATCACACACACACACACACACAATCACACACACAATAACACACACAATCACACACCCACACAATCACACACACATAATCACACACACACAATCACACACACACACAATCACAATAACACACACAATCGCACACACAATCACACACATACAATCACACACACACAATCACACACACACACACAATCACACACCCACACACACAAAATCACACACACGAACAATCACACACACACCCACAATCACAATCACACACAAAATCACACACACGATCACACACACAAAATCACACACACACACAATCACACACACACAATCACACACACACACAATCACACACACACACACACACAATCACACACCCACACACACAAAATCACACACACGAACAATCACACGCACACACACACAATCACACACACACACACAATCACACACACACACACGCACACAATCACTCACACACACAATCACGCACACACATAATCACAGATACATACACACAATCACACACAGTCACACACAATCACACACACACACAATCACACAATCACACACACAATCACACACACACGCACACACACACAAAATCACACACACACAATCACACACACATTCGCACACACACACACACGCACACACAATAACACACACGCACACAATCACATACACACAATCACACACACACACAATCACACACACGCAATCACTCACAAACACAATCACACACACACACACGCACACAATCACACACGCACACACAATCACACACACGCTCACACACAATCACACACAGACACACACACACACAAAGAATCACACAAAAACACACACAGTCACACACACTCACACGCAAACACACACTATCACACACAATCACACACATTCACACAATCACACACACACACAATCACACATACACAATCACGCACACACAATCACACAAACACAATCACAATCACACACACAATCACACACACACACACACAATCACAATCACACACAATCACACACAATCATAAACACTCACACAATCATACACACACAATCAGAAACACACACACAATCGCACACGCAATCACACACACAATCGCGCACTCAATCATGCACAATCACACACTCAAACAATCACACAATCACAAACACAATCACACACACACAATCACACACAAACACAATCACATGCACACACAGACACAATCACACACACACACACACACAATCACACACACACACGCACACACACACAGAATTGCATACACAATCACACACGCACACACACACACAATCAGACACACACACAATCACACACACACACACACACACAATCAGACACACACACAATCACACACACACACAATCACACAGACTCAAACAATCAGACAGTCACACACAATCACACAAAATCACACACACACACAATCACACAATGACACAATCACACACAAAATCTCGCAAACACGCACACTCACACACAATCACACACACACAAACAATCAGACACACACACACAATCACACGAACACACATAATCACACGCACACTATCACACACACAATCTTTCACACAATCAGACACAATCAGAAACAGTCACAAACAATCACACACAATCACACAGACACAATCACACACACACACACACAATCACACACACAATAACACACACAATCACACACCCACACAATCACACACACATAATCACACACACACACAATCACAATAACACACACAATCACACACACAATCACACACATACAACAACACACACACAATCACACACACACACAGTCACACACACACACACACAATCACACACACACACACACACAATCACACACACACACACACAAAATCACACACACGAACAATCACACGCACACACACACACACAATCACAAACACACAATCACACACACACACAATCACACACACACACAATCACACAATCACAAACACAATCACACACACACAATCTCGCACACACACAATCACATGCACACACAGACATAATCACAGACACACACACACACAATTACACACACACACACAGTCGCACACACACACAATCACACACACACTATCACACACACATACACAATCACACACACAATCACACACAATCACAGTGACAAACAATCACACACAATCACACAGACACAATCACACACACACACAATGACACACACAATCACACACACACACAATCACACACACACACGCAATTACACACACACACAATCACACACACATAATCACATCACACACACACACAATCACAATCACACACACAATCACACACACAATCACACCCATACAATCACACACACACACAAACACACCATCTCACACACACACGCAGAATCACACACACACAGTCACACACACACACACAGTCACACACACACACACACAAAATCACACACACGAACAATCACACGCACACCCACACAATCACACTCACACACACACAATCACACACACACACACACACAATCACGCGCACACATAATCACACATACATACACACAATCACACACACACACATAATCACACACACACACAATCACACAGAAACAACCAATCACACACTGTCACACACAATCACACACACACACACAATCACACAATCACACACACAATCACACACACACGCACACACACACAAAATCACACACACAGAATCACAAACACATTCGCACACACACACACACACACACACACACAATAACACACACGCACAAAGACAATCACATACACACAATCACACACACACTCAATCACACACACACAATCACACACACACAATCACACACACACACACACATGCACGCAATCACACACACACAATCACACACACACAAACACACACACACAGACACACACACGCACAAAGAATCACACAAAAACACACACAATCACACACACTCACACGCAATCACACACTATCACACACAATCACACACACTCACACAATCACACACACACACAATCACACACACACAATCACGCAACACAATCACACACACACAATCACAATCACATGCACAATCACACACACATAAAATCAGAATCACACACACAATCACACACAATCACAAACACTCACACACAATCACACACACACAATCACAATCACACACACAATCACACACACAATCATGCACAATCGCACACTCACACAATCACACAATCACAAACACAATCACACACACACAATCTCACGCACACACAATCACATGCACACACAGACACAATCACACACACACACAATGACACACACGCACACACTCAATTACATACATAATCACACACACACACACAATAACAAACACGCTCACACACAATCACACACACACAATCACACACACACAAACACACACACACACACAATCACACACACACACACACACACACAAACAATCAGATACACACACACACACAATCATACACACACAAATCCACAAGCACACACAATCACACACACAGAGAATCACACACACACAAGCACACACACACACACACTCACAATCACACACACACACAAACAAACAATCTCGCAAACACACAATCACATGCACACACAGACACAATCACACACACACACAATCACAATCACACACAATCACAAACACTCACACAATCACACACACAATCACAAACACACTCACAATCGCACACACAATCACACACACACAATCACACGCACACAGAATCACACACACACACAATCACAATCACACACACAATCACACACACAATCATGCACAATCACACACTCACACAGTCACACAATCACACACACAATCACACACACACGCACAATCACAATCACACACACAATCACTCACAATCACAAGCACTCACACAACCACACACATACAATCACAAACACACAAACAATCGCACACACAATCACACACACAATCTCACACACACACACACAATCACACATACACACAATCACACACAATCACACACAATCACACACACACAATCACACACACACAATCACACACACACTATCACACACACATACACAATCACAATCACACACACAATCACAAACAATCACACACAATCACACACAATAACAAACAATCTCACAGAATCACACACAATCACATACACACAATCACACACACACACAATCACACACACAAGCACACACACACACAATCTCACACACACAATCACACACACACACACACACAATCACAATCACACATACAATCACAAACACAGAATCACACACACACAAAATCACACACACACAATCACACACACACACACACAATCACACACACACACACACACACACCACACACCCACACACACAAAATCACACACACGAACAATCACATGCAAACACACACAATCACACACACACACACACAATCACACACACACACACACAATCACACACACACACAATCACGCACACACATAATCACACATACATACACACAATCACACACAGTCACACACAATCACACACACACACAATCACACAATCACACACACAATCACACACACACGCACACACACACAAAATCACACACACACAATCACACACACATTCGCACACCCACACACACGCACACACAATAACACACACGCACAAACACAATCACATACACACAATCACACACACACACACAATCACACACACGCAATCACACACAAACACAATCACACACACACACACGCACACAATCACACCCGCACACACAATCACACACACGCTCACACACAATCACACACAGACACACACACACACAAAGAATCACACAAAAACACACACAGTCACACACACTCACACGCAAACACACAATATCACACACAATCACACACATTCACACAATCACAATCACACACACAATCACACACACACACAATCACAATCACACACACAATCACACACAATCACAAACACTCACACAATCACACACACACAATCAGAAACACACACACAATAGCACACACAATCACACACACACAATCACACGCACACAGAATCACACGCACACAATCACAATCACACACACAATCGCGCACACAATCATGCACAATCACACACTCAAACAATCACACAATCACAAACACAATCACACACACACAATCACACACAAACACAATCACATGCACACACAGACACAATCACACACACACACACAATCACACACACACACGCACACACACACAGAATTGCATACACAATCACAAACACACACACACACAATCAGACACACACACAATCACACACATACACACACAATCAGACACACACACAATCACACACACACACAATCACACAGACTCAAACAATCAGACAGTCACACACAATCACACAAAATCACACACACTCACAATCACACAATGACACAATCACACACAAAATCACGCAAACACGCACACTCACACACAATCACACACACACACAATCACACACACACACACAATCAAACGCACACACATAATCACACGCACACTATCACACACACAATCTTTCACACAATCAGACACAATCACAAACAGTCACAAACAATCACACACAATCACACAGACACAATCACACACACACACACAATCACACACACAATAACACACACACAATCACACACCCACATAATCACACACACATAATCACACACACACACAATCACAATCACACACACAATCACACACACAATCACACACATACAATCACACACACACACAATCACACACACACACAAACACACAATCTCACACACACACGCAGAATCACACACACACAGTCACACACACACACACACACACACAATCACACACACACACAATCACACACACACACAAAATCACACACACGAACAATCACACGCACACACACACACACAATCACACACACACAATCACACACACACACACACAATCACACACACACACAATCACACAATCACAAACACAATCACACACACACAATCTCGCACATACACAATCACATGCACACACAGACACAATCACACACACACAATCACACACACACACACACACACACACAATCACACACACACACAATCACACACACACTATCAAACACACATACAAAATCACAATCACACACAATCACAAACAGTCACAAACAATCACACACACACAATCACACACACAATAACACACACACAATCACACACACACAATCACACACACACACAGTCACACACACACACAATCACACACAATCACACACACATAATCACATCACACACACACACAATCACAATCACACACACAATCACACGCACAATCACACCCATACAATCACACACACACACAATCACACACACACACCATCACACACACACACAAACACACCATCTCACACACACACGGAGAATCACACACACACAGTCACACACACACACACACAATCACACACACACACACACAAAATCACACACACGAACAATCACACGCACACACACACAATCACACACACACACACACACAATCACACGCACACACATAATCACACATACATACACACAATCACACACACACACACAATCACACACACACACAATCACACAGAAACAACCAATCACACAGAGTCACACACAATCACACACTCACACAATCACACACACACACACACACACACAAAATCACACACACATAATCACACACATATTCGCACACACACACACACACACACAATAACACACACGCACAAAGACAATCACATACACACAATCACACACACACACTCAATCACACACACACAATCAGACACACACACAATCACACACACACATGCACACATGCACACAATCACACACACACAATCACACACACACAAACACACACACACAATCACGCACAGACACACACGCACAAAGAATCACACAAAAACACACACAATCCCACACACTCACACGCAATCACACACTATCACACACTCACACAATCACACACACACACAATCACGCAACACAATCACACACACACAATCACAAACACACACACAATCACACACACATAAAATCACAATCACACACACAATCACACACAATCACAGACACTCACACAATCACACACACACAATCACAAACACACACACACACAATCACACACACACAATCACAATCACACACACAATCACACCACACGCAATCATGCACAATCGCACACTCACACAATCACACAATCACAAACACAATCACACACACACAATCTCGCGCACACACAATCACATGCACACACAGACACAATCACACACACACACAATCACACACACGCACACACACAATTACATACATAATCACACACACACACAATCACACACACACAATCACACATACACACAATCACACAGACACAAACAATCAGACAGTCACACACAATCACACAAAATCACACACACACAGAATCACAGAATGACACAATCACACACAAAATCACACAAACACGCACACTCACAGACAATCACACACACACAATCACACACACACACACACACACACACACAATCACACACACACACAATCACACACACACTATCAAACACACATACAAAATCACAATCACACACAATCACAAACAGTCACAAACAATCACACACACACAATCACACACACAATAACACACACACAATCACACACACACAATCACACACACACACAGTCACACACACACACAGTCACACACACACACAATCACACACAATCACACACACATAATCACATCACACACACACACAATCACAATCACACACACAATCACACGCACAATCACACCCATACAATCACACACACACACAATCACACACACACACCATCACACACACACACAAACACACCATCTCACACACACACGGAGAATCACACACACACAGTCACACACACACACACACAATCACACACACACACACACAAAATCACACACACGAACAATCACACGCACACACACACAATCACACACACACACACACACAATCACACGCACACACATAATCACACATACATACACACAATCACACACACACACACAATCACACACACACACAATCACACAGAAACAACCAATCACACAGAGTCACACACAATCACACACTCACACAATCACACAATCACACACACACGCACACACACACAAAATCACACACACATAATCACACACATATTCGCACACACACACACACACACACAATAACACACACGCACAAAGACAATCACATACACACAATCACACACACACACACTCAATCACACACACACAATCAGACACACACACAATCACACACACACATGCACACATGCACACAATCACACACACACAATCACACACACACAAACACACACACACAATCACGCACAGACACACACGCACAAAGAATCACACAAAAACACACACAATCCCACACACTCACACGCAGTCACACACTATCACACACTCACACAATCACACACACACACAATCACGAAACACAATCACACACACACATTCACAAACACACACACAATCACACACACATAAAATCACAATCACACACACAATCACACACAATCACAAACACTCACACAATCACACACACACAATCACAAACACACACACACACAATCACACACACACAATCACAATCACACACACAATCACACCACACGCAATCATGCACAATCGCACACTCACACAATCACACAATCACAAACACAATCACACACACACAATCTCGCGCACACACAATCACATGCACACACAGACACAATCACACACACACACAATCACACACACGCACACACACAATTACATACATAATCACACACACACACAATCACACACACACAATCACACATACACACAATCACACAGACACAAACAATCAGACAGTCACACACAATCACACAAAATCACACACACACAGAATCACAGAATGACACAATCACACACAAAATCACACAAACACGCACACTCACAGACAATCACACACACACAATCACACACACACACAATAACACACACGCTCACACACAATCACACACACACAATCACACACACACAAACACACACACACACACAATCACAAACACACACACACACACAAACAATCACATACACACACACACACAATCACACACACACAAATCCACAAGCACACACAATCACACACACAGAGAATCACACACACACAATCACACACACACACTCACAATCACACACACACAAACACAAAAAATCTCGCACACACACAATCACATGCACACACAGACACAATCACACACACACACGCATACAATCACACACACACACGCACACACACACATAATTACACACATAATCACACACACACACACACACACACACACACAATCACACACACAATCACACATACACACAATCACACAGACACAAACAATCAGACTGTCACTCACAATCACACAAAATCACACACACACAGAATCACACAATGACACAATCACACACAAAATCACACAAACACGCACTCTCACACACAATCACACACAATCACACAAACAATCACACACACACACACACACACACACACACAATAACACACACACAATCACACACACACACACAGAATCACACACAAACACACACACATGCACAATCACACACACACACACAATCACACACACACACAATCACGCACACACATAATCACACATACATACAGACAATCACACACACACACACACACAATCACACACACACACAATCACACAGATACAACCAATCACACACAGTCACACACAATCACACACACACACAATCACACAATCAAACACACAATCACACACACACGCACACACACACAAAATCACACACACACAATCACACACACATTCGCACACACACACACACACACACACAGAATAACACACACGCACTAACACAATCACATACACACAATCACACACACACACACACGCACAATCACACACACACAAACCATCACACACACACACACGCACACAATCACACACACGCACACACACAATCACACACAGACACACACACACACAAAGAATCACACAAAAACAGACACAATCACACACACTCACATGCAAACACACAATATCACACACAATCACACACATTCACACAATCACACACACACAATCACGCACACACAATCACACACGCACAATCACAATCACACACACAATCACACACACACACAATCACAATCACACACACAATCACAAACACTCACACAATCACACACACAATCACAAAGACACACACAATCGCACATCCAATCACACACACAATCACACGCACAGAGAATCACACACACACACAATCACAATCACACACACAATCACACACACAATCATGCACAATCACACACTCACACAATCACACAATCACACACACACACACAATCACAATCACACACACAATCACACACAATCACAAACACTCACAATCACACACACACAATCACAAACACACACACAATCACACACACAATCACACACACACAATCACACACACACACACACACACACAATCACACACGCACACACAATCACACACACACACAATCACACACACACACAATCACACAGAAACAACCAATCACACAGAGTCACACACAATCACACACTCACACAATCACACAATCACACACACACGCACACACACACAAAATCACACACACAGAATCACACACACATTCGCACACACACACACACACACACACACACACACACAATAACACACACGCACAAAGACAATCACATACACACAATCACACACACACACTCAATCACACACACACAATCAGACACACACACAATCACACACACACATGCACACATGCACACAATCACACACACACAATCACACACACACAAACACACACACACAATCACACACAGACACACACACGCACAAAGAATCACACAAAAACAGACACAATCCCACACACTCACACGCAATCACACACTATCACACACAATCACACACACTCACACAATCACACACACACACAATCACACACACACAATCACGCAACACAATCACACACACACAATCACAAACACACACACAATCACACACACATAAAATCACAATCACACACACAATCACACACAATCACAAACACTCACACAATCACACACACACAATCACAAACACACACACACACAATCACACACACACAATCACAATCACACACACAATCACACACGCAATCATGCACAATCGCACACTTGCACAATCACACAATCACAAACACAATCACACACACAATCTCGTGCACACACAATCACATGCACACACAGACACAATCACACACACACACAATCACACACACGCACACACACAATTACATACATAATCACACACACACACAATCACACATACACACAACTACACAGACACAAACAATCAGACAGTCACACACAATCACACAAAATCACACATACACAGAATCACAGAATGACACAATCACACACAAAATCACACAAACACGCACACTCACAGACAATCACACACACACAATCACACACACACACAATAACACACACGCTCACACACAATCACACACACACAATCACACACACACAAACACACACACACACACAATCACACACACACACACACAAACAATCACATACACACACACACACAATCACACACACACAAATCCACAAGCACACACAATCACACACACAGAGAATCACACACACACAATCACACACACACACACACTCACAATCACACACACACACAAACAATCTCGCACACACACAATCACATGCACACACAGACACAATCACACACACACACGCATACAATCACACACACACACGCACATACACACATAATTACACACATAATCACACACACACACACACACAATCACACACACAATCACACATACACACAATCACACAGACACAAACAATCAGACAGTCACTCACAATCACACAAAATCACACACACACAGAATCACACAATGACACAATCACACACAAAATCACACAAACACGCACACTCACACACAACCACACACAATCACACATACAATCACACACACACACACACACACACACAATCACACACACACAAACACACACACACAATCACACACAGACACACACACGCACAAAGAATCACACAAAAACACACACAATCCCACGCACTCACACGCAATCACACACTATCACACACAATCACACACACTCACACAATCACACACACACACAATCACACACACACAATCACGCAACACAATCACACACACACAATCACAAACACACACACAATCACACACACATAAAATCACAATCACACACACAATCACACACAATCACAAACACTCACACAATCACACACACACAATCACAATCACACACACAATCACACACGCAATCATGCACAATCGCACACTTGCACAATCACACAATCACAAACACAATCACACACACAATCTCGTGCACACACAATCACATGCACACACAGACACAATCACACACACACACAATCACACACACGCACACACACAATTACATACATAATCACACACACACACAATCACACATACACACAACTACACAGACACAAACAATCAGACAGTCACACACAATCACACAAAATCACACATACACAGAATCACAGAATGACACAATCACACACAAAATCACACAAACACGCACACTCACAGACAATCACACACACACAATCACACACACACACAATAACACACACGCTCACACACAATCACACACACACAATCACACACACACAAACACACACACACACACAATCACACACACACACACACAAACAATCACATACACACACACACACAATCACACACACACAAATCCACAAGCACACACAATCACACACACAGAGAATCACACACACACAATCACACACACACACACACTCACAATCACACACACACACAAACAATCTCGCACACACACAATCACATGCACACACAGACACAATCACACACACACACGCATACAATCACACACACACACGCACATACACACATAATTACACACATAATCACACACACACACACACACAATCACACACACAATCACACATACACACAATCACACAGACACAAACAATCAGACAGTCACTCACAATCACACAAAATCACACACACACAGAATCACACAATGACACAATCACACACAAAATCACACAAACACGCACACTCACACACAACCACACACAATCACACATACAATCACACACACACACACACACACAATCACACACACACAATCACACACAGACACACACACGCACAAAGAATCACACAAAAACACACACAATCCCACGCACTCACACGCAATCACACACTATCACACACAATCACACACACTCACACAATCACACACACACACAATCACACACACACAATCACGCAACACAATCACACACACACAATCACAAACACACACACAATCACACACACATAAAATCACAATCACACACACAATCACACACAATCACAAACACTCACACAATCACACACACACAATCACAATCACACACACAATCACACACGCAATCATGCACAATCGCACACTTGCACAATCACACAATCACAAACACAATCACACACACACAATCTCGCGCACACACAATCACATGCACACACAGACACAATCACACACACACACAATCACACACACGCACACACACAATTACATACATAATCACACACACACACAATCACACACACACAATCACACATACACACAACCACACAGACACAAACAATCAGACAGTCACACACAATCACACAAAATCACACATACACAGAATCACAGAATGACACAATCACACACAAAATCACACAAACACGCACACTCACAGACAATCACACACACACAATCACACACACACACAATAACACACGCTCACACACAATCACACACACACAATCACACACACACAAACACACACACACACACAATCACACACACACAAACAATCACATACACACACACACACAATCACACACACACACACACACAAACAATCACATACACACACACACACAATCACACACACACACAAATCCACAAGCACACACAATCACACACAGAGAATCACACACACACAATCACACACACACACACTCACAATCACACACACACACAAGCAAACAATCTCGCACACACACAATCACATGCACACACAGACACAATCACACACACACACGCATACAATCACACACACACACGCACACACACACATAATTACACACATAATCACACACACACACACACAATCACACACAATCACACATACACACAATCACACAGACACAAACAATCAGACAGTAACTCACAATCACACAAAATCACACACACACAGAATCACACAATGACACAATCACACACAAAATCACACAAACACGCACACTCACACACAATCACACACAATCACACATACAATCACACACACACACACACACCCACACACACACAATAACACACACGCTCACACACAATCACACACAGAATCACACACACACAATCACACACCCACACAATCACACACACATAATCACACACACACACAATCACAATCACACACACAATCACACACACAATCACACACATACAATCACACACACACACAATCACACACACACACAATCACACACACACACAAACACACAATCTCACACACACACGCAGAATCACACACACACAGTCACACACACACACACAATCACACACACACACACACACACAATCACACACACACACACACAAAATCACACACACGAACAATCACACACAATCACACACACACACACACAATCACACACACACACAATCACACAATCACAAACACAATCACACACACACAATCTCGCACATACACAATCACATGCACACACAGACACAATCACACACACACAATCACACACACACACACAATCACACACACACACAATCACACACACACTATCAAACACACATACAAAATCACAATCACACACAATCACAAACAGTCACAAACAATCACACACAATCAAACAGACACAATCACACACACACACAATCACACACACAATAACACACACACAATCACACACACACACAATCACACACACACACAGTCACACACACACACAATCACACACAATCACACACACATAATCACATCACACACACACACAATCACAATCACACACACAATCACACGCACAATCACACCCATACAATCACACACACACACAATCACACACACACACCATCACACACACACACAAACACACCATCTCACACACACACGGAGAATCACACACACACAGTCACACACACACACACAATCACACACACACACACACAAAATCACACACACGAACAATCACACGCACACACACACAATCACACTCACACACACACAATCACACACACACACACACACAATCACACTCACACACAATCACGCACACACATAATCACACATACATACACACAATCACACACACACACACAATCACACACACACACAATCACACAGAAACAACCAATCACACAGAGTCACACACAATCACACACTCACACAATCACACAATCACACACACACGCACACACACACAAAATCACACACACAGAATCACACACACATTCGCACACACACACACACACAATAACACACACGCACAAAGACAATCACATACACACAATCACACACACACACTCAATCACACACACAATCAGACACACACACAATCACACACACACATGCACACAATCACACACACGCAATCACACACACACAAACACACACACACAATCACACACAGACACACACACGCACAAAGAATCACACAAAAACACACACAATCACACACACTCACACGTAATCACACACTATCACACACAATCACACACACTCACACAATCACACACACACAATCACGCACACACAATCAGACACACAATCACAATCACACACACAATCACACACACACATGCACACATGCACACAATCACACACACACAAACACACACACACAATCACACACAGACACACACGCACAAAGAATCACACAAAAACACACACAATCCCCCACACTCACACGCAATCACACACTATCACACAGTCACACAATCACACACACACACAATCACGCAACACAATCACACACACACAATCACAAACACACACACAATCACACACACATAAAATCACAATCACACACAATCACAAACACTCACACAATCACACACACACAATCACAAACACACACACACACAATCACACACACACAATCACAATCACACACACAATCACACACGCAATCATGCACAATCGCACACTCACACAATCACACAATCACAAACACACACACACACAATCTCGCGCACACACAATCACATGCACACACAGACACAATCACACACACACACAATCACACACACGCACACACACAATTACATACATAATCACACACACACACAATCACACACACACAATCACACATACACACAACCACACAGACACAAACAATCAGACAGTCACACACAATCACACAAAATCACACATACACAGAATCACAGAATGACACAATCACACACAAAATCACACAAACACGCACACTCACAGACAATCACACACACACAATCACACACACACACAATAACACACGCTCACACACAATCACACACACACAAACACACACACACACACAATCACACACACACACACACACAAACAATCACATACACACACACACACAATCACACACACACACAAATCCACAAGCACACACAATCACACACAGAGAATCACACACACACAATCACACACACACACACACTCACAATCACAAACACACACAAGCAAACAATCTCGCACACACACAATCACATGCACACACAGACACAATCACACACACACACGCATACAATCACACACACACACGCACACACACACATAATTACACACATAATCACACACACACACACACACAATCACACACAATCACACATACACACAATCACACAGACACAAACAATCAGACAGTAACTCACAATCACACAAAATCACACACACACAGAATCACACAATGACACAATCACACACAAAATCACACAAACACGCACACTCACACACAATCACACACAATCACACATACAATCACACACACACACACACACCCACACACACACAATAACACACACGCTCACACACAATCACACACAGAATCACACACACACAATCACACACCCACACAATCACACACACATAATCACACACACACACAATCACAATCACACACACAATCACACACACAATCACACACATACAATCACACACACACACAATCACACACACACACAATCACACACACACACAAACACACAATCTCACACACACGCAGAATCACACACACACAGTCACACACACACACACACACAATCACACACACACACACACACAATCACACACACACACACACAAAATCACACACACGAACAATCACACACAATCACACACACACACACACAATCACACACACACACAATCACACAATCACAAACACAATCACACACACACAATCTCGCACATACACAATCACATGCACACACAGACACAATCACACACACACAATCACACACACACACACACACAATCACACACACACACAATCACACACACACTATCAAACACACATACAAAATCACAATCACACACAATCACAAACAGTCACAAACAATCACACACAATCAAACAGACACAATCACACACACACACAATCACACACACAATAACACACACACAATCACACACACACACAATCACACACACACACAGTCACACACACACACAGTCACACACACACACAATCACACACACATAATCACATCACACACACACACAATCACAATCACACACACAATCACACGCACAATCACACCCATACAATCACACACACACACAATCACACACACACACCATCACACACACACACAAACACACCATCTCACACACACACGGAGAATCACACACACACAGTCACACACACACACACAATCACACACACACACACACAAAATCACACACACGAACAATCACACGCACACACACACAATCACACTCACACACACACAATCACACACACACACACACACAATCACACTCACACACAATCACGCACACACATAATCACACATACATACACACAATCACACACACACACACAATCACACACACACACAATCACACAGAAACAACCAATCACACAGAGTCACACACAATCACACACTCACACAATCACACAATCACACACACACGCACACACACACAAAATCACACACACAGAATCACACACACATTCGCACACACACACACACACACAATAACACACACGCACAAAGACAATCACATACACACAATCACACACACACACTCAATCACACACACAATCAGACACACACACAATCACACACACACATGCACACAATCACACACACGCAATCACACACACACAAACACACACACACAATCACACACAGACACACACACGCACAAAGAATCACACAAAAACACACACAATCACACACACTCACACGTAATCACACACTATCACACACAATCACACACACTCACACAATCACACACACACAATCACGCACACACAATCAGACACACAATCACAATCACACACACAATCACACACACACATGCACACATGCACACAATCACACACACACAAACACACACACACAATCACACACAGACACACACGCACAAAGAATCACACAAAAACACACACAATCCCCCACACTCACACGCAATCACACACTATCACACAGTCACACAATCACACACACACACAATCACGCAACACAATCACACACACACAATCACAAACACACACACAATCACACACACATAAAATCACAATCACACACACAATCACACACAATCACAAACACTCACACAATCACACACACACAATCACAAACACACACACACACAATCACACACACACAATCACAATCACACACACAATCATGCACAATCGCACACTCACACAATCACACAATCACAAACACACACACACACACAATCTCGCGCACACACAATCACATGCACACACAGACACAATCACACACACACACAATCACACACACGCACACACACAATTACATACATAATCACACACACACACAATCACACACACACAATCACACATACACACAATCACACAGACACAAACAATCAGACAGTCACACACAATCACACAAAATCACACACACACAGAATCACAGAATGACACAATCACACACAAAATCACACAAACACGCACACTCACAGACAATCACACACACACAATGACACACAAACACACACACACACACAATAACACACACGCTCACACACAATCACACACACACAATCACACACACACACAAACACACACACACACACAATCACACACACACACACACACAAACAATCACATACACACACACACACAATCACACACACACAAATCCACAAGCACACACAATCACACACACAGAGAATCACACACACACAATCACACACACACACTCACAATCACACACACACACACACACAAACAATCTCGCACACACACAATCACATGCACACACAGACACAATCACACACACACACGCATACAATCACACACACACACGCACACACACACATAATTACACACATAATCACACACACACACACACACACACACACACACAATCACACACACAATCACACATACACACAATCACACAGACACAAACAATCAGACTGTCACTCACAATCACACAAAATCACACACACACACAGAATCACACAATGACACAATCACACACAAAATCACACAAACACGCACACTCACACACAATCACACACAATCACACATACAATCACACACACACACACACACAATAACACACGCTCACACACAATCACACACAGAATCACACACAAACACACACACAAGCACAATCACACACACACACACAATCACACACACACACAATCACGCACACACATAATCACACATACATACAGACAATCTCACACACACACACACACACACAATCACACACACACACAATCACACAGATACAACCAATCACACACAGTCACACACAATCACACACACACACAATCACACAATCAAACACACAATCACACACACACGCACACACACACAAAATCACACACACACAATCACACACACATTCGCACACACACACACACACACACAGAATAACACACACGCACAAACACAATCACATACACACAATCACACACACACACAATCACACACACACAATCACACACACACAAACCATCACACACACACACACGCACACAATCACACACAAATACACAATCACACACACGCACACACACAATCACACACAGACACACACACACACAAAGAATCACACAAAAACACACACAATCACACACACTCACACGCAAACACACAATATCACACACAATCACACACATTCACACAATCACACACACACAGTCACGCACACACAATCACACACGCACAATCACAATCACACACACAATCACACACACACACACAATCACAATCACACACAAAATCACAAACACTCATACAATCACACACACAATCACAAAGACACACACAATCGCACATCCAATCACACACACACAATCACACGCACAGAGAATCACACACACACAATCACAATCACACACACAATCACACACACAATCATGCACAATCACACACTCACACAATCACACAATCACACACACAATCACACACACACACACACAATCACAATCACACACAATCACACACACACAATCACAAACACACACACACAATCGCACACACAATCACACACACACATTCACACACACACACACACACACACACAATCACACACACACACAATCACACACACACACAATCACACAGAAACAACCAATCACACAGAGTCACACACAATCACACACTCACACAATCACACAATCACACACACACGCACACACACACAAAATCACACACACAGAATCACACACACATTCGCACACACACACACACACACACACACACAATAACACACACGCACAAAGACAATCACATACACACAATCACACACACACACTCAATCACACACACACAATCAGACACACACACAATCACACACACACATGCACACATGCACACAATCACACACACACAATCACACACACACAAACACACACACACAATCACACACAGACACACACACGCACAAAGAATCACACAAAAACACACACAATCACACACACTCACACGCAAACACACAATATCACACACAATCACACACATTCACACAATCACACACACACAATCACGCACACACAATCACACACGCACAATCACAATCACACACACAATCACACACACACACACAATCACAAACACTCACACAATCACACACACAATCACAAACACACACACAATCACACACACATAAAATCACAATCACTCACACAATCACACACACACAATCACAAACACTCACACAATCACACACACACAATCACAAACACACACACACAATCACACACACACAATCACAATCACACACACAATCACACACGCAATCATGCACAATCGCACACTTGCACAATCACACAATCACAAACACAATCACACACACACAATCTCGCGCACACACAATCACATGCACACACAGACACAATCACACACACACAATCACACACACGCACACACACAATTACATACATAATCACACAAACACACAATCACACACACACAATCACACATACACACAACCACACAGACACAAACAATCAGACAGTCACACACAATCACACAAAATCACACATACACAGAATCACAGAATGACACAATCACACACAAAATCACACAAACACGCACACTCACAGACAATCAGACACACACAATCACACACACACACAATAACACACACGCTCACACACAATCACACACACACAATCACACACACACAATCAGACACACAATCACAATCACACACACACATGCACACATGCACACAATCACACACACACAAACACACACACACACAATCACACACAGACACACACGCACAAAGAATCACACAAAAACACACACAATCCCCCACACTCACACGCAATCACACACTATCACACAGTCACACAATCACACACACACACAATCACGCAACACAATCACACACACACAATCACAAACACACACACAATCACACACACATAAAATCACAATCACACACACAATCACAAACACTCACACAATCACACACACACAATCACAAACACACACACACACAATCACACACACACAATCACAATCACACACACAATCACACACGCAATCATGCACAATCGCACACTCACACAATCACACAATCACAAACACAATCACACACACACAATCTCGCGCACACACAATCACATGCACACACAGACACAATCACACACACACAATCACACACACGCACACACACAATTACATACATAATCACACACACACACAATCACACACACACAATCACACATACACACAATCACACAGACACAAACAATCAGACAGTCACACACAATCACACAAAATCACACACACACAGAATCACAGAATGACACAATCACACACAAAATCACACAAACACGCACACTCACAGACAATCACACACACACAATCACACACACACACACACACACACAATAACACACACGCTCACACACAATCACACACACACAATCACACACACACAAACACACACACACACACAATCACACACACACACACACAAACAATCACATACACACACACACACAATCACACACACACAAATCCACAAGCACACACAATCACACACACAGAGAATCACACACACACAATCACACACACACACTCACAATCACACACACACACACAAACAATCTCGCACACACACAATCACATGCACACACAGACACAATCACACACACACACGCATACAATCACACACACACACGCACACACACACATAATTACACACATAATCACACACACACACACACACACACACACACACACACACACACACACAATCACACACACAATCACACATACACACAATCACACAGACACAAACAATCAGACTGTCACTCACAATCACACAAAATCACACACACACACAGAATCACACAATGACACAATCACACACAAAATCACACAAACACGCACACTCACACACAATCACACATACAATCACACACACACACACACACACACACAATAACACACACGCTCACACACAATCACACACAGAATCACACATAAACACACACACATGCACAATCACACACACACAATCACACACACACACACAATCACGCACACACATAATCACACATACATACAGACAATCACACACACACACACACACACACACACACACACAATCACACACACACACAATCACACAGATACAACCAATCACACACAGTCACACACAATCACACACACACACAATCACACAATCAAACACACAATCACACACACACGCACACACACACAATCACACACACATTCGCACACACACACACACACACACACACAGAATAACACACACGCACAAACACAATCACATACACATAATCACACACACACACACACAATCACACACACACACAATCACACACACACAAACCATCACACACACACACACGCACACAATCACACACAAATACACAATCACACACACGCACACACACAATCACACACAGACACACACACACACAAAGAATCACACAAAAACACACACAATCACACACACTCACACGCAAACACACAATATCACACACAATCACACACATTCACACAATCACACACACACAGTCACGCACACACAATCACACACGCACAATCACAATCACACACACAATCACACACACACACACAATCACAATCACACACAAAATCACAAACACTCACACAATCACACACACAATCACAAAGACACACACAATCGCACATCCAATCACACACACAGAATCACACGCACAGAGAATCACACACACACAATCACAATCACACACACAATCACACACACAATCATGCACAATCACACACTCACACAATCACACAATCACACACACAATCACACACACACACACAATCACAATCACACACACAATCACACACAATCACAAACACTCACAATCACACACACACAATCACACACACAATCACACACACACATTCACACACGCACACACACACACACACACGCACACACAATCACACACGCACACACAATCACACACACACACAATCACACACACACACAATCACACAGAAACAACCAATCACACAGAGTCACACACAATCACACACTCACACAATCACACAATCACACAATCACACAATCACACACACACGCACACACACACAAAATCACACACACAGAATCACACACACATTCGCACACACACACACACACACACACACACACACAATAACACACACGCACAAAGACAATCACATACACACAATCACACACACACACACACACAATCACACATACACACAATCACACAGACACAAACAATCAGACAGTCACTCACAATCACACAAAATCACAAACACAGAATCACACAATGACACAATCACACACAAAATCACACAAACACGCACACTCACACACAATCACACACAATCACACATACAATCACACACACACACACACACACAATAACACACACGCTCACACACAATCACACACAGAATCACACACAAACGCACACACATGCACAATCACACACACACACACAATCACACACACACACACTCACGCACACACATAATCACACATACATACAGACAATCACACACACACACACACACACACAATCACACACACACACAATCACACAGATACAACCAATCACACACAGTCACACACAATCACACACACACACAATCACACAATCAAACACACAATCACACACACACGCACACACACACAAAATCACACACACACAATCACACACACATTCGCACACACACACACACACACACACAATAACACACACGCACAAACACAATCACATACACACAATCACACACACACACACACACACACACAATCACACACACACAATCACACACACACAAACCATCACACACACACACACGCACACAATCACACACACATACACAATCACACACAGACACACACACACACAAAGAATCACACAAAAACACACACAATCACACACACTCACACGCAAACACACAATATCACACACAATCACACACATTCACACAATCACACACACACAATCACACACACACAATCACACACGCACAATCACAATCTCACACACACAATCACACACACACACACAATCACAATCACACACACAATCACAAACACTCACACAATCACACACACAATCACAAAGACACACACAATCGCACATCCAATCACACACACACAATCACATGCACACAGAATCACACACACACACAATCACAATCACACACACAATCACACACACAATCATGCACAATCACACACTCACACAATCACACACACAATCACACACACACACACAATCACAATCACACACACAATCACACACAATCACAAACACTCACAATCACACACACACAATCACAAACACACACACAATCGCACACACAATCACACACACACAATCACACACACACACACACACACGCACACACACAATTTCACACACACACACAATCACAAACAATCACACAATCACACACACAATCACACACATAGAATCACTCACACTCACACAATCACACACACACAATCACAATCACACACACAATCATACACACACACACAATCACAATCACACACACAATCACAATCACACACACAATCACAAACACTCACACAATCACACACACAATCACAAAGACACACACAATCACAATCACACACACAATCACAATCACACACACAATCACAAACACTCACACAATCACACACACAATCACAAAGACACACACAATCGCACATCCAATCACACACACACAATCACACGCACACAGAATCACACACACACACAATCACAATCACACACACAATCACACAGACAATCATGCACAATCACACACTCACACAATCACACAATCACACACACAATCACACACACATACACAATCACAATCACACACACAATCACACACAATCACACACAATCACAAACACTCACAATCACACACACACAATCACAAACACACACACAATCGCACACACAATCACACACACACAATCACACACACACACACACAATCTCACACATACACACAATCACACACACACACAATTACAAACAATCACACAATCACACACACAATCACACACACACACAATCACACACACACTTTCACACACACATACACAATCACAATCACACACACAATCACACACAATCACAAGCATTCACACACAATCACACACAATCACACATAATAACAAGCAATCGCACAGAATCACACACAATCACTTACACACAATCACACGCACACACAATCACACACACAATAACACACACACACAATCACACACACACACACACACAATCACAATCACACACACAATCACACAATCACACACACACACACACACGCAATCACACACACACACACAATCACACACCCACACACACAAAATCACGCACACGAACAATCACACGCACACACACACAATCACACACACACACACAATCAGGCACGCACATAATCACACATACATACACACAATCACACACAGTCACACACAATAACACAACCCACACAACCACACAATCACACACACAATCACACACACACGCACAAAATCACACACACAAAATCACACACACATTTGCACACACACACACACACAGTAACACACACGCACAAACACAATCACATACACACAATCACACACACACACAATCACACACACACAATCACACACAAACACAATCACGCACACACAATCACACACACACAATCACAATCACACACACAATCACACACACACAATCACAATCACACACACAATCACACACACACACACACAGAATCACAATCACACACAATCACAAACACTCACACAATCACACACACACACAATCACAAACACACACACAATCGCACACACAATCACACACACACAATCACACGCACACAGAATCACACACACACACAATCACAATCACACACACAATCACACAAACAATCACACACAATCACACACACACACACACAATCACACACACACACACACACACACACACAATCACACACATACACAATCAGAATCACACACACAATCACACACAATCACAAACAGTCACAAACAATCACACACAATCACACAGACACAATCACACACACACACACAATCACACACACAATAATACACACACAATCACACACACACACAATCACACATACACACAAACACACAACCTCACACACACACGCAGAATCACACACACACAGTCACACACACACACACACACAGACACACAATCACACACACACACAAAATCACACACACGAACAATCACACGCACACACACACAATCACACTCACACACACACAATCACGCACACACACACACACAATCACACACACACACAATCACGCACACACATAATCACACATACATACACACAATCACACACACACACACAATCACACACACACACAATCTCACAGAAACAACCAATCACACACAGTCACACACAATCACACACACACACACACACACAATCACACACACACTATCACACACATACACAATCACAATCACACACACAATCACACACAATCACAAACAGTCACAAACAATCACACACAATCACACAGACACAATCACACACACACACACAATAATACACACACAATCACACACACACACAATCACACACACGCACAAACACACAATCTCACACACACACGCAGAATCACACACACACAGTCACACACACACACACAATCACACACACACACACACACAGACACACAATCACACACACACACAAAATCACACACACGAACAATCACACGCACACACACACAATCACACTCACACACACACAATCACGCACACACACACACACAATCACACAATCACACACACAATCACACACACACGCACACACACACACAATCACACACACAGAATCACACACACATTCGCACACACACACACACACACACACACACACACACACACAATAACACACACGTACAAACACAATCACACACACACACACAATCACACACACACACAATCTCACAGAAACAACCAATCACACACAGTCACACACAATTACACAATCACACACACAATCACACACACACGCACACACACACACAATCACACACACAGAATCACACACACATTCGCACACACAATCACACACACACAATCACACACACACACACAATCTCACACACACACAATCACACACACACACAATTACAAACAATAACACAATCACACACACAATCACACACACACACAATCACACACACACTATCACACACATACACAATCAGAATCACACACACAATCACACACAATCACAAACAGTCACAAACAATCACACACAATCACACAGACACAATCACACACACACACACAATCACACACACAATAATACACACACAATCACACACACACACAGTCACACATACACACAAACACACAATCTCACACACACACGCAGAATCACACACACACAGTCACACACACACACACACAATCACACACACACACACACACAGACACACAATCACACACACACACAAAATCACACACACGAACAATCACACGCACACACACACAATCACACTCACACACACACAATCACGCACACACACACACACAATCACACACACACACAATCACGCACACACATAATCACACATACATACACACAATCACACACACACACACAATCACACACACACACAATCTCACAGAAACAACCAATCACACACAGTCACACACAATCACACACACACACACACACACAATCACACACACACTATCACACGCATACACAATCACAATCACACACACAATCACACACAATCACAAACAGTCACAAACAATCACACACAATCACACAGACACAATCACACACACACACACAATCACACACACAATCACACACACACACAATCACACACACGCACAAACACACAATCTCACACACACACGCAGAATCACACACACACAGTCACACACACACACACAATCACACACACACACACACACACAGACACACAATCACACACACACACAAAATCACACACACGAACAATCACACGCACACACACACAATCACACTCACACACACACAATCACGCACACACACACACACAATCACACAATCACACACACAATCACACACACACGCACACACACACACAATCACACACACAGAATCACACACACATTCGCACACACACACACACACACACACACACACACAATAACACACACGTACAAACACAATCACACACACACACACAATCACACACACACACAATCTCACAGAAACAACCAATCACACACAGTCACACACAATCACACAATCACACACACAATCACACACACACGCACACACACACACAATCACACACACAGAATCACACACACATTCGCACACACAATCACACACACACAATCACACACACACACACAATCTCACACACACACACAATCACACACACACACAATTACAAACACACACACAATCACACACACACACAATTACAAACAATCACACAATCACACACACAATCACACACACACACAATCACACACACACTTTCACACACACATACACAATCACAATCACACACACAATCACACACAATCACAAGCAATCACACACAATCACACACAATCACACATAATAACAAGCAATCGCACAGAATCACACACAATCACTTACACACAATCACACGCACACACAATCACACACACAATAACACACACACACAATCACACACACAATCACACTCACACACACACAATCACACACACACACACACAATCACACAATCACACACACAATCACACACACACGCACACACACACACACACACAATCACACACACAGAATCATACACACATTCGCACACACACACACACACACACACACACACACACACACACACACAATAACACACACGTACAAACACAATCACACACACACACACAATCACACACACACACAATCTCACAGAAACAACCAATCACACACAGTCACACACAATTACACAATCACACACACAATCACACACACACGCACACACACACACAATCACACACACAGAATCACACACACATTCGCACACACAATCACACACACACAATCACACACACACACACAATCTCACACACACACAATTACAAACAATAACACAATCACACACACAATCACACACACACACAATCACACACACACTATCACACACATACACAATCAGAATCACACACACAATCACACACAATCACAAACAGTCACAAACAATCACACACAATCACACAGACACAATCACACACACACACACAATCACACACACAATAATACACACACAATCACACACACACACAATCACACATACACACAAACACACAATCTCACACACACACGCAGAATCACACACACACAGTCACACACACACACACAATCACACACACACACACACACAGACACACAATCACACACACACACAAAATCACACACACGAACAATCACACGCACACACACACAATCACACTCACACACACACAATCACGCACACACACACACACAATCACACACACACACAATCACGCACACACATAATCACACATACATACACACAATCACACACACACACACAATCACACACACACACAATCTCACAGAAACAACCAATCACACACAGTCACACACAATCACACACACACACACACACACAATCACACACACACTATCACACGCATACACAATCACAATCACACACACAATCACACACAATCACAGTCACAAACAATCACACACAATCACACAGACACAATCACACACACACACACAATCACACACACAATAATACACACACAATCACACACACACACAATCACACACACACACGCAGAATCACACACACACAGTCACACACACACACACAATCACACACACACACACACACACACAGACACACAATCACACACACACACAAAATCACACACACGAACAATCACACGCACACACACACAATCACACTCACACACACACAATCACGCACACACACACACACAATCACACAATCACACACACAATCACACACACACGCACACACACACACAATCACACACACAGAATCACACACACATTCGCACACACACACACACACACACACACACACACAATAACACACACGTACAAACACAATCACACACACACACACAATCACACACACACACAATCTCACAGAAACAACCAATCACACACAGTCACACACAATCACACAATCACACACACAATCACACACACACGCACACACACACACAATCACACACACAGAATCACACACACATTCGCACACACAATCACACACACACAATCACACACACACACACAATCTCACACACACACACAATCACACACACACACAATTACAAACAATCACACAATCACACACACAATCACACACACACACAATCACACACACACTTTCACACACACATACACAATCACAATCACACACACAATCACACACAATCACAAGCAATCACACACAATCACACACAATCACACATAATAACAAGCAATCGCACAGAATCACACACAATCACTTACACACAATCACACGCACACACAATCACACACACAATAACACACACACACAATCACACACACACAATCACACACACACACACACACACAATCACAATCACACAAACAATCACACAATCACACACACACACACACACGCAATCACACACACACACACAATCACACACCCACACACACAAAATCACACACACGAACAATCACACGCACACACACACAATCACACACACACACACAATTAGGCACGCACATAATCACACATACATACACACAATCACACACAGTCACACACAATAACACACACACACAACCACACAATCACACACACAATCACACACACACGCACAAAATCACACACACAAAATCACACACACATTTGCACACACACACACACACACAGTAACACACACGCACAAACACAATCACATACACACAATCACACACACACACACACACACACAATCACACACAAACACAATCACACACACACACGCACACAAACAATCACACACACACAATCACGCACACACAATCACACACACACAATCACAATTACACACACAATCACACACACACACACACACAATCACAATCACACACAATCACAAACACTCACACAATCACACACACACAATCACAAACACACACACAATCGCACACACAATCACACACACACAATCACACGCACACAGAATCACACACACACACAATCACAATCACACACACAATCACACAAACAATCACACACAATCACACACACACAATCACACACACACACAATCACACACACACACACACACACACACAATCACACACACACTATCACACACATACACACTCACAATCACACACACAATCACACACAATCACAAACAGTCACAAACAATCACACACAATCACACAGACACAATCACACACACACACAATCACACACACAATAATACGCACACAATCACACACACACACAATCACACACACACACAAACACACAATCTCACACACACACGCAGAATCACACACACACAGTCACACACACACACAATCACACACACACACACACACAGACACACAATCACACACACACACAAAATCACACACACGAACAATCACACGCACACACACACAATCACACTCACACACACACAATCACGCACACACACACACACAATCACACACACACACAATCACGCACACATTCGCACACACACACACACACACACAATAACACACACGTACAAACACAATCACATACACACAATCACACACACACACTCAATCACACACAATCACACACACACAATCACACACACACACACACATGCACACAATCACACACACACACAAACAATCACACACACGCACACACACACACACAATCACACACAGACACACACACGCACAAAGAATCACACAAAAACAAACACAATCACACTAACTCACAGGCAATCACACACTATCACACACAATCAGACACACTCACACAATCACACACACACACAATCACACACACACAATCATGCACACACAATCACACACATACAATCACAATCACACACACAATCACACACACACACAATCACAATCACACACACAATCTCACACAATCACAAACACTCACACAATCACACACACACAATCACAAACACACACACAATCGCACACACAATCACACACACACAATCACACCCACACACAATCACACACACACAATCACAATCACACGCACAATCACACACACAATCATGCACAATCGCACACTCACACAATCACAAACACAATCACGCACACACAATCTCGCCCACACACAATCACATGCACACACAGACACAATCACACACACACACACACACACACACACAATCACACACACGCACACACACACACACAATTACATACACACACAATCACACATACAAACAATCACACAGACACAAACAATCAGACAGTCACACACAATCACACAAAATCACACACACACAGAATCACACAATGACACAATCGCACACAAAATCACACAAACACGCACACTCACACACAATCACAAACACACAATCACATTCACAATCACACACACACACACAACACACACGCTCACACACAATCACATACACACAAACAATCACATACACACGCACACACAATCACACACACACACAAATCCACAAGCACACACAATCACACACACAGAGAATCACACACACACAATCACACACACACACACACACACTCACAATCACACACACACACAAACGCACAATCACACACACACAATCACAAACACTCACACGCAAACACACACTATCAGACACAATCAGACACACTCACACAATCACACAGACACACAATCACACACACACAATCACACACACACACAATCACACGCACACACACAATCACAATCACACACACAATCACAAACACTCACACAATCACACCCACACAATCACAAACAATCACACACAATCACACACAATCACACACAATCACACACACCCAATCACACACACAAACACACACACAATCACACACACCCACAATCACAATCACGCAAACACGCACAATCACACCCACACACAATCACAAACACACACACACACAATCACACACAGACACACACAATCACACACACACACACACACAATCACACACACACACACACACACACACACACACACAATCACACACACACACAATCACACACACACACACAATCACACATAATCACACAATGACACACACAATCACACACACACACACAATCACACACACACTATCACACATACATACACAATCACAATCACACGCACAATCGCACACAATCACAGACAATCACAAACAATCACACACAATCACACACAATCACAAACAATCGCACACAATCACATACACACAATCACACACACACACAATCACACACAATAACACACACACAATCACACACACGCACAATCACACACACACACACAATCACACAAACAATCACACACACACACAATCACAATCACACACAATCACAATCACACACACAATCACACACACAAGATCACACACACACACAATCACACACACACAATCACACTCACACACAGTCACACACACACACACACAATCACACACACACAAACACAATCACACACACACCCAAAATCACACACACACACAATCACACGCACACACACACAATCACACGCACACACAATCACGCACACACACAATCACGCACACACACACAAACACACACACACACACAATCACGCACACACATAATCACACATACAGACACACAATCACAGACACACACACAATCTCACACACACACACACAATCACACAGACACAAACAATCACACGCAGTCACACACAATCACACGCACACACAGTCACACAATCACACACACACGCACACACACACAAAATCACACACAATCACACACACATTCGCACACACACACACAATAACACACACGCACAAACACAATCACATACACACAATCACATGCACACACACACACACACACAATCCACACACACACAATCACACACAGACACACGCACACAATCACACACACACACAATCACACACACGCACACACACACACAATCACACAAAGACACACACACACACAAAGAATCACACAAAAAGACATACAATCACACACACTCACACGCAATCACACACACTCACAATCACACACACACACAATCACGCACACACAATCACACACGCACAATCACAATCACACACACACACACAATCACAATCACACACACAATCACACACAATCACACACAATCACAAACACTCACACAATCACACACACACAATCACAAACACACACACAATCACACACACACAATCACAAACACACACACAATCGCACACACAATCACACACACACAATCACACGCACACACAATCACACACACACACAATCACAATCACAATCACACACACAATCACACACAATCACACACACACACACAATCACACACACACACAATCACACACACACACAGACAATCACACACACACACACACAATCACACACACACTATCACACACATACACAATCACAATCACACACACAATCACACACAATCACAAACAATCAGACAGTCACACACAATCACACAAAATCACACACACCCAGAATCACACAATGACACAATCACACACAAAATCACACAAACACGCACACTCACACACAATCACACACACACAATCACACACACACACACAACAACACACACGCTCACACACAATCACATACACACAATCACACACACACAAACACACACACACAATCACACACACATACACACAAACAATCACATACACACGCACACACAATCACACACACACAAATCCACAAGCACACACAATAACACACACAGAGAATCACACACACACAATCACACACACACACACACACACACTCACAATCACACACACACACAAACGGACAATCACACACACACAATCACAAACACTCACACGCAAACACACACTATCAGACACAATCAGACACACTCACACAATCACACAGACACACAATCACACACACACACACAATCACACACACACAATCACAATCACACACACAATCACACACACACACAATCACAATCACACACACAATCACAAACACTCACACAATCACACACACACAATCACAAACAATCACACACAATCACACACAATCACACACACCCAATCACACACACAATCACACACACCCACAATCACAATCACGCAAACACGCACAATCACACCCACACACAATCACAAACACACACACACACAATCAAACACAGACACACACAATCACACACACACACACACAATCTCACACACACACAATCACACACACACACACACACACACAATCACACACACACACAATCACACATAATCACACAATGACACACACAATCACACACACACACACAATCACACACACACTATCACACATACATACACAATCACAATCACACGCACAATCGCACACAATCACAGACAATCACAAACAATCACACACAATCACACACAATCACACACAATCACACACAATCACAAACAATCGCACACAATCACATACACACAATCAAACACACACACAATCACACACAATAACACACACACAATCACACACACGCACAATCACACACACACACACAATCACACACACAATCACACACACACACAATCACAATCACACACAATCACAATCACACACAATCACAATCACACACACAATCACACACACAAGATCACACACACACACAATCACACTCACACACAGTCACACACACACACACACAATCACACACACACACAAACACAATCACACACACACCCAAAATCACACACACACACAATCACACGCACACACACACAATCACACGCACACACAATCACGCACACACACAATCACGCACACACACACAAACACACACACACACAATCACACACACACACAATCACGCACACACATAATCACACATACAGACACACAATCACAGACACACACACAATCACACACACACACACACAATCACACAGACACAAACAATCACACGCAGTCACACACAATCACACGCACACACAGTCACACAATCACACACACACGCACACACACAAAATCACACACAATCACACACACATTCGCACACACACACACACACAATAACACACACGCACAAACACAATCACATACACACAATCACATGCACACACACACACACACAATCCACACACACACAATCACACACACACACACGCACACAATCACACACATGCACACACACACACAATCACACAAAGACACACACACACACAAAGAATCACACAAAAAGACATACAATCACACACACTCACACGCAATCACGCACTATCACACACAATCACACACACTCACAATCACACACACACACAATCACACACACACAATCACGCACACACAATCACACACGCACAATCACAATCACACACACACAATCACAATCACACACACAATCACACACAATCACACACAATCACAAACACTCACACAATCACACACACACAATCACAAACACACACACAATCACACACACACAATCACAAACACACACACAATCGCACACACAATCACACACACACAATCACACGCACACAGAATCACACACACACACAATCACAATCACAATCACACACACAATCACACACAATCACACACACACACACAATCACACACACACACAATCACACACACACACACACACACACACACTATCACACACATACACAATCACAATCACACACACAATCACACACAATCACAAACAGTCACAAACAATCACACACAATCACACAGACACAATCACACACACACACAATCACACACACAATAATACACACACAATCACACACACACAATCACACACACACACAAACACACAATCTCACACACACACGCAGAATCACACACACACAGTCACACACACACACCCAATCACACACACACACACACACACAGACACACAATCACACACACACACAAAATCACACACACGAACAATCACACGCACACACTCACACAATCACACTCACACACACACAATCACGCACACACACACACACAATCACACACACACACAATCACGCACACACACAATCACGCACACACATAATCACACATACATACACACAATCACACACACACACACAATCACTCACACACACAATCACACAGAAACAACCAATCACACACACAGTCACACACAATCACACAATCACACACACAATCACACACACACGCACACACACAAAATCACACACACAGAATCACACACACATTCGCACACACACACACACACACAATAACACACACGTACAAACACAATCACATACACACAATCACACACACACACTCAATCACACACAATCACACACACACAATCACACACACACACACACATGCACACAATCACACACACACACACACAATCACACACACGCACACACACACACAATCACACACAGACACACACACGCACAAAGAATCACACAAAAACAAACACAATCACACTAACTCACAGGCAATCACACACTATCACACACAATCAGACACACTCACACAATCACACCCACACACAATCACACACACACAATCATGCACACACAATCACACACATACAATCACAATCACACACACAATCACACACACACACACAATCACAATCACACACACAATCACACACAATCACAAACACTCACACAATCACACACACACAATCACAAACACACACACAATCGCACACACAATCACACACACACAATCACACCCACACACAATCACACACACACAATCACAATCACACACACAATCACACACACAATCACACGCACAATCATGCACAATCGCACACTCACACAATCACACAATCACAAACACAATCACGCACACACAATCTCGCACACACACAATCACATGCACACACAGACACAATCACACACACACACACACACACACACACACACAATCACACAATCACACACACACACAATTACATACATAATCACACACACACAGACAATCACACACACACACAATCACACATGCAAACAATCACACAGACACAAACAATCAGACAGTCACACACAATCACACAAAATCACACACACACAGAATCACACAATGACACAATCACACACAAAATCACACAAACACGCACACTCATAATCACACACACACAATCACACACACACACACACAACAACACACACGCTCACACACAATCACATACACACAATCACACACACACAAACACACACACACACAATCACACACACATACACACAAACAATCACATACACACGCACACACAATCACACACACACAAATCCACAAGCACACACAATAACACACACAGAGAATCACACACACACAATCACACACACACACACACACACACACACTCACAATCACACACACACACAAACGGACAATCACACACACACAATCACAAACACTCACACGCAAACACACACTATCAGACACAATCAGACACACTCACACAATCACACAGACACACAATCACACACACACACAATCACACACACACAATCACAATCACACACACAATCACACACACACACAATCACAATCACACACACAATCACAAACACTCACACAATCACACACACACAATCACAAACAATCACACACAATCACACACAATCACACACACCCAATCACACACACAAACACACACACAATCACACACACCCACAATCACAATCACGCAAACACGCAGAATCACACCCACACACAATCACAAACACACACACACACAATCACACACAGACACACACAATCACACACACACACACACACACAATCTCACACACACACACACAATCTCACACACACACAATCACACAGATACACACAATCACACACACACACACAATCACACATAATCACACAATGACACACACAATCACACACACACACACAATCACACACACACTATCACACATACATACACAATCACAATCACACGCACAATCGCACACAATCACAGACAATGACAAACAATCACACACAATCACACACAATCACAAACAATCACATACACACAATCACACACACACACAATCACACACAATAACACACACACAATCACACACACACACACAATCACACACACAATCACACACACACAATCACACACACACACAATCACAATCACACACACAATCACACACACAAGATCACACACACACACAATCACACACACACAATCACACTCACACACAGTCACACACACACACACACAATCACACACACACAAACACAATCACACACACACCCAAAATCACACACACACACAATCACACGCACACACACACAATCACACACACACACAATCACGCACACACACAATCACGCACACACACACACACACAATCACACACACACACAATCACGCACACACATAATCACACATACATACACACAATCACACACACACACACAATCACACACACACACACAATCACACAGACACAAACAATCACACGCAGTCACACACAATCACACGCACACACAGTCACACAATCACACACACACGCACACACACACAAAATCACACACAATCACACACACATTCGCACACACACACAAACACAATAACACACACGCACAAACACAATCACATACACACAATCACATGCACACACACACACACACAATCCACACACACACACACACAATCCACACACACACAATCACACACACACACACGCACACAATCACACACACACACAATCACACACACGCACACACACACACAATCACACACAGACACACACACACACACAAAGAATCACACAAAAAGACATACAATCACACAAACTCACACGCAATCACACACTATCACGCACAATCACACACACTCACAATCACACACGCACACAATCACACACACACAATCACGCACACACAATCACACACGCACAATCACAATCACACACACACACAATCACAATCACACACACAATCACAAACACTCACACAATCACACACACACAATCACAAACACACACACAATCACACACACACAATCACAAACACACACACAATCACACACACACAATCACAAACACACTCACAATCGCACACACAATCACACACACACAATCACACACACACAGACAATCACACACACTCACAATCACACACACACACACACATAATCACAGACAATCACACACACAATCACACACGCACACAATCACACACACATTATCACACACAAATACACAATCACAATAACACACACAATCACACACAATCACAAACAATCACACACAATCACACACAATAACAAACAATCGCACAGAATCACAGACAATCACATACACACAATCACATGCACACAATCACACACACAATAACACACACACAATCGCACACACACAATCTCACACACACACACAATCACACACACAATCACACACACACAATCTCACACACACACAATCACACACACACACAATCACACACACACACACACACAATCACAATCACACACACAATCACGCACACATTATCACACACACAAAATCACACACACACACACAAAATCACACACACACACACACAATCACACACACACAATCACACACACACACACACACACACACAATCACACACACACACACACAAAATCACACACACGAACAATCACACGCACACACACACAATCACACACACACACACAATCACACACACACACAATCAAGCACACACATAATCAAACATACATACACACAATCACACACACACACACACAATCACACACACTCACAATCACACAATCACACAAACAATCACACACAGTCACACACAAGCACACAATCACACACATAATCACACATACACACACACACACACAAAATCACACACTCACAATCGCACACACACACACACATAATAACACACACGCACAAACACAATCACATACACACAATCATACACACACACACAATCACACACACACAATCACACACACACACACACAATCACACACACACATACACACACGCACACAATCACACACACATACACAATCACACACACGCACACAAACAATCACACACAGAGACACACACACAAAGAATCACACAAAAACACACACAATCACACACACTCACACGCAACCACACACTATCACACTCAATCACACGCACTCACACAATCACACACACACAATCACGCACACACAATCACACACACACAATCACACACACACACACAATCACAATCACACACACAATCACAATCACACACACAATCACAATCACACACACAATCACACACAATCACACACAATCACAAACACTCACACAATCACAAACACACACACAATCGCACACACAATCACACACACACAATCACACGCACACAGAATCACACACACACACAATCACAATCACACACACAATCACACACACCATCATGCACAATCACACACTCACACAATCACACAATCACTCACACAATCACACACACACGCACAATCACAATCACACACAATCACACACAATCACAAACACTCACACAATCACACACACACAATCACAAACACACAAACAATCACACACACAATCACACACACACAATCTCTCACACACACAAAATCACAAACACGCACAATCACACACAATCACACACAATGACACACACACACAATCACACACACATACAGAATCACAATCACACACACAATCACACACAATAACAAACAATCGCACAGAATCACACACAATCACATACACACAATCACACACAATCACACACACAATAACACACACACAATCACACACACACACAATCACACACACACACACACACACACACACACACAATCACAATCACACACACAATCACACACACAATCACACACACAAAATCACACACACACACAATCACACACACACACAATTACATACATAATCACACACACACAGACAATCACACACACACACAATCACACATGCAAACAATCACACAGACACAAACAATCAGACAGTCACACACAATCACACAAAATCACACACACACAGAATCACACAATGACACAATCACACACAAAATCACACAAACACGCACACTCACACAATCACACACACACAATCACACACACAATCACACACACACACACACAACAACACACACGCTCACACACAATCACATACACACAATCACACACACACAAACACACACACACACAATCACACACACATACACACAAACAATCACATACACACGCACACACAATCACACACACACAAATCCACAAGCACACACAATCACACACACAGAGAATCACACACACACAATCACACACACACACACTCACAATCACACACACACACAAACGGACAATCACACACACACAATCACAAACACTCACACGCAAACACACACTATCAGACACAATCAGACACACTCACACAGACACACAATCACACACACACAATCACACACACACAATCACAATCGCACACACAATCACACACACACACACAATCACAATCACACACACAATCACACACACACAATCACAAACAATCACACACAATCACACACAATCACACACACCCAATCACACACACAAACACACACACAATCACGCACACACACAATCACGCACACACACAATCACGCACACACACACACACACAATCACACACACACACAATCACGCACACACACAATCACACACACACACACAATCACACACACACACACACAATCACACAGACACAAACAATCACACGCAGTCACACACAATCACACGCACACACAGTCACACAATCACACACACACGCACACACACACAAAATCACACACAATCACACACACATTCGCACACACACACAAACACAATAACACACACGCACAAACACAATCACATACACACAATCACATACACACACACACAATCCACACACACACAATCACACACACACACACACGCACACAATCACACACACACACAATTACACACACGCACACACACACACAATCACACACAGACACACACACACACAAAGAATCACACAAAAAGACATACAATCACACACACTCACACGCAATCACACACTATCACACACACTCACAATCACACACGCACACAATCACACACACACAATCACGCACACACAATCACACACGCACAATCACACACGCACAATCACAATCACACACACACACAATCACAATCACACACACAATCACACACAATCACACACAATCACAAACACTCACACAATCACACACACAAAATCACAAACACACACACAATCACACACACACAATCACAAACACACTCACAATCGCACACACAATCACACACACACAATCACACACACACAGACAATCACACACACACTCACAATCACACACACACACACACATAATCACAGACAATCACGCACACAATCACACACGCACACAATCACACACACATTATCACACACAAATACACAATCACAATAACACACACAATCACACACAATCACGAACAATCACACACAATCACTCACAATAACAAACAATCGCACAGAATCACAGACAATCACATACACACAATCACATGCACACAATCACACACACAATAACACACACACAATCGCACACACACAATCTCACACACACACACAATCACACACACAATAACACACACACAATCTCACACACACACACAATCACACACACACAATCACACACACACACACACACAATCACAATCACACACACAATCACGCACACAATATCACACACACAAAATCACACACACACACAAACACACACACACACACACACACAATCACACACACACACACACACACAATCACACACACACACACACACACACACAATCACACACACACACACACACACACACACACACACACACAATCACACACCCACACACACAAAATCACACACACGAACAATCACACGCACACACACACAATCACACACACACACACAATCACACACACACACAATCAAGCACACACATAATCAAACATACATACACACAATCACACACACACACACAATCACACACACACACAATCACACAATCACACAAACAATCACACACAGTCACACACAAGCACACAATCACACACATAATCACACATACACACACACACACACAAAATCACACACACACAATCACACACACATTCGCACACACACACACATAATAACACACACGCACAAACACAATCACATACACACAATCACACACACACACAATCACACACACACAATCACACACACACACACACACAATCACACACACACACACGCACACAATCACACACACATACACAATCACACACACGCACACAAACAATCACACACAGAGACACACACACAAAGAATCACACAAAAACACACACAATCACACACACTCACACGCAACCACACACTATCACACTCAATCACACGCACTCACACAATCACACACACACACAATCACGCACACACAATCACACACACACAATCACAATCACACACACAATCACACACACACACACAATCACAATCACACACACAATCACACACAATCACAAACACTCACTCAATCACAATACAATCACAAACACACACACAATCGCACACACAATCACACACACACAATCACACGCACACAGAATCACACACACACACAATCACAATCACACACACAATCACACACACAATCATGCACAATCACACACTCACACAATCACACAATCACACACACAATCACACACACACGCACAATCACAATCACACACACAATCACACACAATCACAAACACTCACACAATCACACACACACAATCACAAACACACAAACAATCGCACACACAATCACACACACACACACACACAATCTCTCACACACACAAAATCACACACACGCACAATCACACACAATCACACACACACACAATCACACACACACTATCACACACACATACAGAATCACAATCACACACACAATCACACACAATCACACACAATAACAAACAATCGCACAGAATCACACACAATCACATACAATCACACACACAATCACACACACACACACACACAAAATCACACACACACAATCACACACACACACAATTACATACATAATCACACACACACAGACAATCACACACACACACAATCACACATGCAAACAATCACACAGACACAAACAATCAGACAGTCACACACAATCACACAAAATCACACACACACAGAATCACACAATGACACAATCACACACAAAATCACACAAACACGCACACTCACACACAATCACACACACACAATCACACACACAATCACACACACACACACACAACAACACACACGCTCACACACAATCACATACACACAATCACACACACACACAATCAAACACACATACACACAAACAATCACATACACACGCACACACAATCACACACACACAAATCCACAAGCACACACAATCACACACACAGAGAATCACACACACACAATCACACACACACACACACACACTCACAATCACACACACACACAAACGGACAATCACACACACACAATCACAAACACTCACACGCAAACACACACTATCAGACACAATCAGACACACTCACACAATCACACAGACACACAATCACACACACACAATCACACACACACAATCACAATCACACACACAATCACACACACACACACAATCACAATCACACACACAATCACAAACACTCACACAATCACACACACACAATCACAAACAATCACACACAATCACACACAATCACACACACCCAATCACAATCACGCAAACACGCACAATCACACCCACACACAATCACAAACACACACACACACAATCACACACAGACACACACAATCACACACACACACACACACACAATCACACACAGACACACACAATCACACACACACACACACACAATCTCACACACACACAATCACACACACACACACAATCACACACACACACACAATCACACATAATCACACAATGTCACACACAATCACACACACACACACACAATCACACACACACTATCACACATACATACACAATCACAATCACACGCACAATCGCACACAATCACAGACAATCACAAACAATCACACACAATCACACACAATCACAAACAATCGCACACAATCACACACAATCACATACACACAATCACACACACACACAATCACACACAATAACACACACACAATCACACACACGCACAATCACACACACGCACACAATCACACACACAATCACACACACACAATCACACACACACACAATCACAATCACACACACAATCACACACAAGATCACACACACACACAATCACACACACACAATCACACTCACACACAGTCACACACACACACACACAATCACACACACACAAACACAATCACACACACACCCAAAATCACACACACACACAATCACACGCACACACACACAATCACACACACACAATCACGCACACACACAATCACGCACACACACACACACACACACACACAATCACACACACACACAATCACGCACACACATAATCACACATACATACACACAATCACACACACACAGACAATCACACACACACAGACAATCACACACACACACACACAATCACACAGACACAAACAATCACACGCAGTCACACACAATCACACGCACACACAGTCACACAATCACACACACACGCACACACACACAAAATCACACACAATCACACACACATTCGCACACACACACAAACACAATAACACACACGCACAAACACAATCACATACACACAATCACATGCACACACACACACACACAATCCACACACACATAAACACACACACACACACGCACACAATCACACACACACACAATCACACACACGCACACACAATCACACACACACACACGCACACAATCACACACACATACACAATCACACACACGCACACAAACAATCACACACAGAGACACACACACAAAGAATCACACAAAAACACACACAATCACACACACTCACACGCAACCACACACTATCACACTCAATCACACGCACTCACACAATCACACACACACACAATCACGCACACACAATCACACACACACAATCACAATCACACACACAATCACAATCACACACACAATCACACACAATCACAAACACTCACACAATCACAATACAATCACAAACACACACACAATCGCACACACAATCACACACACACAATCACACGCACACAGAATCACACACACACACAATCACAATCACACACACAATCACACACACAATCATGCACAATCACACACTCACACAATCACACAATCACACACACAATCACACACACACGCACAATCACAATCACACACACAATCACACACAATCACAAACACTCACACAATCACACACACACAATCACAAACACACAAACAATCGCACACACAATCACACACACACACACACACAATCTCTCACACACACAAAATCACACACACGCACAATCACACACAATCACACACACACACAATCACACACACACTATCACACACACATACAGAATCACAATCACACACACAATCACACACAATAACAAACAATCGCACAGAATCACACACAATCACATACACACAATCACACACAATCACACACACAATAACACACACACAATCACACACACACACAATCTCACACACACACAATCACACACACACACACACACACACACACACACAATCACAATCACACACACAATCACACACACAATCACACACACAAAATCACACACACACACAATCACACACACACACAATTACATACATAATCACACACACACAGACAATCACACACACACACAATCACACATGCAAACAATCACACAGACACAAACAATCAGACAGTCACACACAATCACACAAAATCACACACACACAGAATCACACAATGACACAATCACACACAAAATCACACAAACACGCACACTCACACACAATCACACACACACAATCACACACACAATCACACACACACACACACAACACACACGCTCACACACAATCACATACACACAATCACACACACACAAACACACACACACACAATCAAACACACATACACACAAACAATCACATACACACGCACACACAATCACACACACACAAATCCACAAGCACACACAATCACACACACAGAGAATCACACACACACAATCACACACACACACACACACTCACAATCACACACACACACAAACGGACAATCACACACACACAATCACAAACACTCACACGCAAACACACACTATCAGACACAATCAGACACACTCACACAATCACACAGACACACAATCACACACACACAATCACACACACACAATCACAATCACACACACAATCACACACACACACACAATCACAATCACACACACAATCACAAACACTCACACAATCACACACACACAATCACAAACAATCACACACAATCACACACAATCACACACACCCAATCACACACACAAACACACACACAATCACACACACCCACAATCACAATCACGCAAACACGCACAATCACACCCACACACAATCACAAACACACACACACACAATCACACACAGACACACACAATCACACACACACACACACAATCACACACACACACAATCACACACACACACACAATCACACACACACACACAATCACACATAATCACACAATGTCACACACAATCACACACACACACACAATCACACACACACTATCACACATACATACACAATCACAATCACACGCACAATCGCACACAATCACAGACAATCACAAACAATCACACACAATCACACACAATCACAAACAATCACAAACAATCGCACACAATCACACACAATCACATACACACAATCACACACACACACAATCACACACAATAACACACACACAATCACACACACGCACAATCACACACATGCACACAATCACACACACAATCACACACACACAATCACACACACACACAATCACAATCACACACACAATCACACACACAAGATCACACACACACACAATCACACACACACAATCACACTCACACACAGTCACACACACACACACACAATCACACACACACAAACACAATCACACACACACCCAAAATCACACACACACACAATCACACGCACACACGCACAATCACACACACACAATCACGCACACACACAATCACGCACACACACACACACACACACACACACAATCACACACACACACAATCACGCACACACATAATCACACATACATACACACAATCACACACACACACACAATCACACACACACACACACAATCACACAGACACAAACAATCACACGCAGTCACACACAATCACACGCACACACAGTCACACAATCACACACACACGCACACACACAAAATCACACACAATCACACACACATTCGCACACACACACAAACACAATAACACACACGCACAAACACAATCACATACACACAATCACATGCACACACACACACACACAATCCACACACACATAAACACACACACACACACGCACACAATCACACACACACACAATCACACACACGCACACACACACACAATCACACACAGACACACACACACACAAAGAATCACACAAAAAGACATACAATCACACACACTCACACGCAATCACACACTATCACAAACAATCACACACACTCACAATCACAAACGCACACAATCACACACACACAATCACGCACACACAATCACACACGCACAATCACAATCACACACACACACAATCACAATCACACACACAATCACACACAATCACACACAATCACAAACACTCACACAATCACACACACACAATCACAAACACACACACAATCACACACACACAATCACAAACACACTCACAATCGCACACACAATCACACACACACAATCACACACACACAGACAATCACACACACACTCACAATCACACACACACGCACATAATCACAGACAATCACACACACAATCACACACGCACACAATCACACACACATTATCACACACAAATACACAATCACAATAACACACACAATCACACACAATCACAAACAATCACACGCAATCACACACAATAACAAACAATCGCAAAGAATCACAGACAATCACATACACACAATCACATGCACACAATCACACACACAATAACACACACACAATCGCACACACACAATCTCACACACACACACAATCACACACACAATAACACACACACACACAATAACACACACACAATCGCACACACACAATCTCACACACACACACAATCACACACACACACACACACAATCACAATCACACACACAATCACGCACACAATATCACACACACAAAATCACACACACACACAAACACACACACACACACACACAATCACACACACACAATCACACACACACACACACACACAATCACACACACACACACACAATCACACACACACACACACACACGCACACAATCACTCACACATACACAATCACACACACGCACACAAACAATCACACACAGAGACACACACACAAAGAATCACACAAAAACACACACAATCACACACACTCACACGCAACCACACACTATCACACTCAATCACACGCACTCACACAATCACACACACACACAATCACGCACACACAATCACACACACACACAATCACACACACACACACAATCACAATCACACACACAATCACACACAATCACACACAATCACAAACACTCACACAATCACAATACAATCACAAACACACACACAATCGCACACACAATCACACACACACAATCACACGCACACAGAATCACACACACACACAATCACAATCACACACACAATCACACACACAATCATGCACAATCACACACTCACACAATCACACAATCACACACACAATCACACACACGCACAATCACAATCACACACACAATCACACACAATCACACACAATCACACACACACAATCACAAACACACAAACAATCGCACACACAATCACACACACACACACACACACACACACAATCTCTCACACACACAAAATCACATACACGCACAATCACACACAATCACACACAATCACACAATCACACACAATCACACAATCACACACAATCACACACACACTATCACACACACATACAGAATCACAATCACACACACAATCACACACAATAACAAACAATCGCACAGAATCACACACAATCACATACACACAATCACACACACACACAATCACACACACAATAACACACACACAATCACACACACACACAATCACACACACACACACACACACAATCACACACACAATCACACACACAAAATCACACACACACACAATCACACACACAAAATCACACACACACACAATCACACACACGCACAATCACACACACACAATCACACACCCACACACACAATCACACACACACTCACACACAATCACACACCCACACACACAAAATCACACACACAAACAATCACACGCACACACACACAATCACACACGCACACACAATCACACACACACACACACACACACAATCACACATACACACAATCACGCACACACATAATCACAGATACATACACACAATCACACACAGTCACACACAATCACACACACACACAATCACACAATGACACGCACAATCACACACACGCACACGCACAAAATCACACACACACAATCACACACACATTCGCACACACACAATAACACACACGCACAAACACAATCACATACACACAATCACACACACACACACACAATCACACACAAACACAATCACACACACACACACATGCACACAATCACACACACACACACAATCACACACATGCACACACACAATCACACACAGACACACACACACAAAGAATCACACAAAAACACACACAAACACACACTATCACACACAATCACACACACTCACACAATCACACACACACACAATCACACATACACAATCACGCACACACAATCACACACACACAATCACACACACACACAATCACAATCACACACACAATCACACACAATCACAAACACTCACACAATCACACACACACAATAAGAAACACACACACAATCGCACACACAATCACACGCACAAAGAATCACACACACACACAATCACAATCACACACACAATCGCGCACACAATCATGCACAATCACACACTCACACAATCACAAACACAATCACACACACACAATCACGCACACACACGCACACACACACACACACACAATTGCATACACAATCACACACACACACAATCACACACACACACAATCACACACACACACAATCACACATACTCAAACAATCAGTCACACACAATCACACAAAATCACACACACAATCACACAATGACACAATCACACACAAAATCACGCAAACACGCACACTCACTCACAATCACACACACACAATCACACACACAATCACACACAATCACACACACACACACAATCACACACACACACACAATCACATGCACACACACAATCACACACAGACTATCACACACACAATCAGACACAATCACAAACAGTCACAAACAATCACACACAATCACACAGAGACAATCACACATGCACACAATCACACACACAATAACACACACACAATCACACACACACACAATCACACCCACCCACACAATCACACACATGCACACACACACACAATCAAACACAGACACACACACGCACAAAGAATCACACAAAAACACACACAATCACACACACTCACACGCAATCACACACTATCACACACAATCACACACTATCACAAAATCACACACACACAATCAAACACACACAAACAATCACACACACACACAATCAAACACACATAATAACATCACACACACAATCACAATCACACACACAATCACACACACAATCACACACACAATCACACACATACAATCACACACACACACAATCACACACACACACACAATCACACACACATACAAACACACAATCTCACACACACACGCAGAATCACACACACACAGTCACACACACACACACACACACAATCACACACACACACACAAAATCACACCCACGAACAATCACACGCACACACACACAATCACACTCACACACACACAATCACACACACACACACAATCACACACACATACACAATCACACACACATACAATCACGCACACACATAATCACACATACATACACACAATCACACACACACACAGTCACACACACACAATCACACAGAAACAACCAATCACACACAGTCACACACAATCACACACACACACAATCACACAATCACACACACACGCACACACACACAAAATCACACACACAGAATCACACACACATTCGCACACACACACACACACACACACACAATAACACACACGCACAAACACAATCACATACACACAATCTCACACACACACACACACATGCACACAATCACACACACACACACACACAATCACACACACACACTCACACACACAATCACACACAGACACACACACGCACAAAGAATCACACAAAAACACACACAATCACACACACTCACACGCAATCACACACTATCACACACACACACACACACACACTCACACAATCACACACAAACACAATCACACACACACACAGTCACACACACACAATCACGCACACACAATCACACACACACAATCACAATCACACACACAATCACACACAATCACAAACACTCACACAATCACACACACACAATCACAAACACACACACAATCGAACACACAATCACACACACACACAATCACACACACACAATCACACACACATTCGCACACTCACACACACACGCACAATAACACACACACACAAACACAATCACATACACACAATCACACACACACAATCACACACACACAATCTCGCACACACACAATCACATGCACACACAGACACAATCACACACACACACACACACAATCGCACACACGCACACACACACACACAATTACATACATAATCACACACACACACAATCACACACACACACAATCACACATACACACAATCACACAGACACAAACAATCAGACAGTCACACACAATCACACACACACGGAATCACACAATGACAGAATCACACACAAAATCACACAAACACGCACACTCACACACAATCACACACACACACACACACAATAACACACACGCTCACATACAATCACATACACACTATCACACACACACAAACACAGTCACACACACAATCACACACACAAACAATCACCTACACACACACACAATCACACACACACAAATCCACAAGCACACACAATCACACACAAAGAGAATCACACACACACAATCACACACACAATCACAATCACAATCACAGACACACAATCACAAACACTCACACGCAATCACACACTATCACACACAATCACACACACTCACACAGACACGCAATCACACACACTCACACAGACACGCAATCACACACACACAATCACGCACACACAATCACACACACACAATCACAATCACACACACAATCACAATCACACACACAATCACACACAATCACAAACACTCACACAATCACACACACACAATCACAAACACACACACAATCACACACACACAATCACACGCACACGCAATTACACACACACACAATCACAATCACACACACAATCACACACACAATCATGCACAATCGCACACTCACACAATCACACAATCACAAACACAATCACACACACACAATCTCGCACACACACAATCACATGCACACACAGACACAATCACACACACACACACACACAATCACACACACACACGCACACACACACAGACAATTACATACATAATCACACACACACACACACAATCACACATACACACAATCACACAGACACAAACAATCAGACAGTCACACACAATCACACAAAATCACACACACACAGAATCAAACAATGACACAATCACACACAAAATCGCACAAACACGCACACTCACACACAATCACACACAAACAATCACACACACAATCACACACACAGACACACACACACAATAACACACACTCTCACACACAATCACACACACAATCACACACAAACACACACACACACACACAATCACACACAAACACACACACACACACAATCACACACACACACACACAATCACGCACACACATAATCACACATACATACACACAATCACACACACACACACAATCACACACACACACAATCACACAGACACAATCACACACACATTCGCACACACGCACACACACACAATAACACACACGCACAAACACAATCACATACACAAATCACACACACACACGCACATAATCACACACACATACACAATCACACACACAATCACACACAGACACACACAGACACACACAAAGAATCACACAAAAAGACACACAATCACACACACTCACACGCAAACACACACTATCACACACAATCACACACATTCACATACACACACAATCACACACACACAATCACACACACACACACACACACAATCACACACACACACACAATCACACATACACACAATCACACAGACACAAACAATCAGACAGTCACACACAATCACACAAAATCACACACACACAGAATCAAACAATGACACAATCACACACAAAATCGCACAAACACGCACACTCACACACAATCACACACAAACAATCACACACACAATCACACACACAGACACACACACACAATAACACACACTCTCACACACAATCACACACAGTCACACACACACACAATCACACACACAATCACACACACACACAATCACACACACACAATCACACACCCACACACACAAAATCACACAGACGAACAATCACACGCACACACACACAGTCACACACACACACACAATCACACACACACACACAATCACAAACACACACAATCACGCACACACATAATCACACAGACATACACACAATCACACACAGTCACACACAGTCACACACACACACAATCACACAATCACACATACAATCACACACACATGCACACACACACAAAATCACACACACACAATCACACACACATTCGCACACACACACACACACACACACACACACACACAAACACACACACACACACGCACAAACACAATCACATACACACAATCACACACAGAATCACACACACACACACACACAATCACACACACACACACGCACACAATCACACACACACACAATCACGCACACACACACAATCACACACACACAATCACGCACACACAATCACACACACACAATCACAAACGCACACAAAATCACAATCACACACACAATCACACACTCTCACAATCACACACACAATCACACACACACGCACAATCACAATCACACACACAATCACACACAATCACAAAAACTCACACAATCAGACACACACAAACACAAACACACACACAATCGCACACACTATCACACACACACAATCACACACACACACACACACACACACAATCACACACACACACACACACACAATCTCACACACATACACAATCACACACACACACACTCAATCACACACAATCACACACAATCACACACAATCACACACACAATCACACACACAATCACACACACACACAATCACAAACACACTATCACACACACATACACAATCACAATCACACACACAATAACACACAATCACAAACAATCACACACAATCACACAAAATCACACATAATAACAAACAATCGCACAGAATCACACACAATCACTTACACACAATCACACACACACACAATCACACACACTATAACACACACATAATCACACACACAATCTCACACACACACACAAGCACACACACACAATCACACACACACACATAATCACAATCACACACAATCACACACACAAAATCACACACACAATCACACAATAACACACACACAATCACACACACACACACACAATGACACACACACACAATCACACACACACACACACAATCACACACCCACACACACAAAATCACACACACGAACAATCACACGCACGCACACAGAATCACACACACACACACACAATCACACACACACACAATCACACACACACACAATCACGCACACACATAATCACACATACATACACACAATCACACACACAATCACACACACACACAATCACACACACAATCACACAATAACACACACACAATCACACACACACACACACACACACAATGACACTAACACACAATCACACACACACACACAATCACACACCCACACGCACAAAATCACGCACACGAACAATCACACGCACACACACACAATCACACACACACAATCACACACACACACCCACAATCACACACACACACACAATCACGCACACACATAATCACACATACATACACACAATCACACACAGTCACACACAATCACACACACACACAATCACACAATCACACACACAATCACACACACATGCACACACACACAAAATCACTCACACACAATCACACACACATTCACACACACACACACACACACACACAAACACAATCACATACACACAATCACACACACAATCACACACACACACACAATCACACACACACAATCACAATCACGCACCCACACACACACACAATCACACACACACACAATCAATCACACACACAATCACGCACACACAATCACGCACACACACACAATCACACACACACGCACACACACACAAAATCACACACACACAATCACACACACATTCGCACACACACACTCACACGCAAACACACACTATCACACACATTCACACAATCACACACACACACAATCTCACACACACAATCACGCACATACAATCACACACACACAATCACAATCACACACACAATCACACACACACACACACAATCACAATCACACACACAATCACACACAATCACAAACACTCACACAATCACACACACAATCACAAACACACACACAATCGCACACACAATCACACACACACAATAACACGCACACAGAATCACACACACACAATCACAATCACACACACAATCACACACACAATCATGCACAATCGCACACTCACACAATCGCACAATCACAAACACAATCACACACACACAATCTCGCACACACACAATTACATGCACATACAGACTCAATCACACACACACACACACACAATCACACACACGCACACACACACACACACAATTACATACATAATCACACACAAACACACACAATCACACACACAATCACACATACACACAATCACACAGACACAAACAATCAGACAGTCACACACAATCACACAAAATCACACACACACAGAATCGCACAATGACACAATCACACACAAAATCACACAAACATGCACACTCACACACAATCACACACACAATCACACACACAATCACACACACACACACACACGCTCACACACAATCACATACACACAATCACACACACAAACACACACACACACACACAATCACACACACACACAATCACGCACACACATAATCACACATACTTACACACAATCACACAAACACACACACAATCACACATACTTACACACAATCACACACACACACACAATCACACACACACACAATCACACAGAAACAACCAATCACACACAGTCACACACAATCACACACACACACAATCACACAATCACACACACAATCACACACACACGCACACACACACAAAATCACACACACAGAATCACACACACATTCGCACACACACACACAATAACACACACGCACAAACCCAATCACATACATACAATCACACACACACACTCAATCACACACACACACAATCACACACACACACACACACATGCACACAATCACACACACACACACACAATCACTCACACGCACACACACACACAATCACACACAGACACACACACGCACAAAGAATCACACAAAAACACACACAATCACAGACACTCACACGCAATCACACACTGTCACACACAATCACACACACTCACACAATCACACACACACACAATCACACACACACAATCACGCACACACAATCACACACACAATCACAATCACACACACAATCACACACACAATCACACACACAATCACAATCACACATACAATCACACACAATCACAAACACTCACACACACACAATCACACACACACAATCACAAACACACACACAATCACACACACAATCACACACACACAATCACACGCACACACAATCACACACACACAATCACAATCACACACACAATCACACACACAATCATGCACAATCGCACACTCACACAATCGCACAATCACAAACACAATCACACACACACAATCTCGCACACACTCAATTACATGCACATACAGACACAATCACACACACACACACACACAATCACACACACGCACACACACACACACAATTACATACATTATCACACACAAACACACACAATCACACACACAATCACACATACACACAATCACACAGACACAAACAATCAGACAGTCACACACAATCACACAAAATCACACACACACAGAATCGCACAATGACACAATCACACACAAAATCACACAAACATGCACACTCACACACAATCACACACACAATCACACACACACACACACACAATAACACACACGCTCACACACAATCACATACACACAATCACACACACAAACACACACACACACACACAATCACACACACAAACACACACACACACACACAATCACACACACACACACAAACAATCACATACACACACACACACAATCACACACACGCACACACACACACACAATTACATACATAATCACACACAAACACACTCAATCACACACACAATCACACATACACACAATCACACAGACACAAACAATCAGACAGTCACACACAATCACACAAAATCACACACACACAGAATCGCACAATGACACAATCACACACAATCACACACACAGAGAATCACACTCACACAATCACACACACACACAATCACACACACACAATCACACACACAATCACAATCATACACACAATCACACACACAATCACACACAATCACAAACACTCACAGAATCATACACACACAATCACAAACACACACACAATCACACACACAATCACACACACACACAATCACACACACACAATCACAATCACACACACAATCACACACACAATCATGCACAATCGCACACTCACACAATCACACAATCACAAACACAATCACACACACACAATCTCGCACACACACAATTACATGCACATACAGACACAATCACACACACACACACACACACACAATCACACACACGCACACACACACACACAATTACATACATAATCACACACACACACACACACACACAATCACACACACACACACAATCACACACACACACACAATCACACAGACGCAAACAATCAGACAGTCACTCACAATCACACAAAATCACACACACACAGAATCACACAATGACACCATCACACACAAAATCACACAAACATGCACACTCACACACAATCACACACACAATCACACACACACACACACACAATAACACTCACGCTCACACACAATCACATATACACAATCACACACACAAACACACACACACACACACACAATCACACACACACACACAAAAAATCACATACACACACACACACAATCACACACACACAAATCCACAACACACACAATCACACACACAGAGAATCACACACACACAATCACACACACACACACACACTCACAATCACACACACACACAAACACACAATCACACACACACAATCACAAACACTCACACGCAATCACACACTATCACACACAATCACACACACTCACACAATCACACAGACACACAATCACACACACACAATCACGCACACACAATCACACACACACAATCACAATCACACACACAATCACACACACACACACAATCACACACACAATCACACACATACAATCACACACACACACACAATCACACACACACACAAACACACAATCTCACACACACACGCAGAATCGCACACACACGGTCACACACACACACACACAATCACACACACACACAGACACACACACAATCACACACACACACACACAAAATCACACACACGAACAATCACACGCACACACACAATCACACTCACACACACACAATCACACACACACACACACACAATCACACACACACAATAAGGCACACACATAATCACACATACTTACACACAATCACACACACACAATCACACGCACACACAATCACACAGAAACAACCAATCACACACAGTCAAACACAATCACACACACACACAATCACACAATCACACACACAATCACACACACACGCACACACACACAAAATCACACACACAGAATCACACACACATTCGCACACACACACACAAAGACAATCACATACATACAATCACACACACACACTCAATCACACACACACAATCACACACACACACAATCACACACACACACACACACACATGCACACAATCACACACACACACACACAATCACACACACGCACACACACACACAATCACACACAGACACACACACGCACAAAGAATCACACAAAAACACACACAATCACACACACTCACACGCAATCACACACTATCACACACAATCACACACACTCACACAATCACACACACACACAATCACACACACACAATCACGCACACACAATCACGCACACACAATCACGCACACACAATCACACACACACAATCACACACACAATCACAATCACACACACAATCGCAATCACACATACAATCACAAACACTCACACAATCATACACACACAATCACAATCACACACAATCACACACAATCACAAACACTCACACAATCACACACACACAATCAGAAACACACACACAATCGCACACACAATCACACGCACACAGAATCACAAACACAATCACACACACACACACACACACACAATCACACACAATCACAGCCACATAATCACACACACACACAATCACAATCACACACACAATCACACAAACAATCACACAAATACAATCACACACACACACACAATCACACACACACACAAACACACAATCTCACACACACACGCAGAATCGCACACACACGGTCACACACACACACACACAATCACACACACACACACACACACACACACAATCGCACACACACACACAAAATCACACACACGAACAATCACACGCACACACACACAATCACACTCACACACACAATCACACACACACACACACAATCACACACACACACAATCACACACACACACAATCACACACACACATAATCACACATACTTACACACAATCACACACACTTTCACACAATCACACACACACACACAATCACACACACACACAATCACACAGAAACAACCAATCACACACTGTCACACACAATCACACACACACACAATCACACAATCACACATACAATCACACACACACGCACACACACACAAAATCACACACACAGAATCACACACACATTCGCACACACACACACAATAACACACACGCACAAACACAATCACATACATACAATCACACACACACACTCAATCACACACACACAATCACACATACACACAATCACACACACACACACACATGCACACAATCACACACACACACACACACACAATCACTCACACGCACACACACACA
>JANJGN010000035.1:2197500-2200000 GCA_026770705.1 Isurus oxyrinchus | reverse complement strand
ACACAAATACACAGACAATCACACACACACACAAACACAATCACACACACACACATAATCACACACACACACACAATCACACACACACACACAATCACACAGACACAATCACACACATAGAATCACTCACACTCACACAATCACACACACACACAATCACACAAAGATAATCACACATACACACACACAATCACACATACACACACAATCACACACACACACAAAATCACACAAACACACGCACTATCACACACACATTCACAGACACAAAATCACAATCACAGACACACAATCACAATCACACACACACAATCACACACAAACACACACACACACACACACACAAACACACACAAACAATCACAAACACACAATCACAGTCAGACAGAAACAATCACAATCACACAAAATCACACACACACACAATCACACACAATCACAATCACACACAATCACACACGCACACAATCACACACAATCACAATCACACACAATCACACACAACCACACATCAATCACACATCAATCACACAATCACACTCACTCACACACAATCACAATCACAGTCACTCACAATCACACACACACAATCACAATCACACACAATCAATCACACAATCACAGTCACACACCAACAATCACACTCACCCACATACAATCACACACACAAAATCACACACAATCACACACACACAATCACACACACGCACACACACACACAATTACACACACAATCACACACACATACACACACAATCACACACACACATAATCACACACACACAATTACAATCACAATCACACACACATACATACACACACAATCACACACACACACACACAATCAAACGCACACACAATCACACACACACACACAAAATGACACACACACACACAATCACACACTCACACAATCACATGCACACAATCACACACACACAATCACTCACTCACACACAATCACAATCACACACACAATAACACACACACAATCACACTCAAAAACACTATCACACTCTATCACACAGAATCACACACACACAAACATACACACCCACTCACACACACACACACACACACACACAATCAGAATCACACACACACAATCACACACACACGCACACAATAACACACGCACACAAATAATCACATAGACACAATCACATCCACACACAATCACTCACACACACACGCACAATCACACACACACAATCACAAACACACACACACAATCACACACACACACGCAATCACAATCACACACTCAATCACACACAATCACACACGCTCACACAATCACACACACACAATCACAAACAGACACAATCACGCACACAATCACACCCGCACACAATCACACGCGCACACAATCACACACACACAATCACACAATCAAACACACAATCACACACACAATCAGACACACAATTAGACACTGACACAATCACAAACACAATCACACACACACAATCACACACACACACAATAACATGCACGCACACACACAATCACACACACATACACACACACACACACAATCACACACACACAACCACACACACGCACACACACACACAACCACACACACGCACACACACACAATCACACACACACAATCACACACACGCACACACACACAATCACACACACACAATCACACACACACAATCACACACAATCACACACACGCACACACACACAATCACACACACGCACACACACACACAATCACACACACGCACACACACACACAATCACACACACTCACAATCACACACACAATCACATACACACACACAATCAAACGCACACACAATCACACACACACACACACAAAATAACACACACACACACACAAAATAACACACACACACACACAATCACACACAATCACACAATCACACAATCACATGCACACAATCACACACACACAATCACACACTCACACTCAATCACAATCACACACGCAATAACACATACACAATCACACTCAAAAACACTATCACACTCCATCACACAGAATCACACACACACACAAACATACACACACACACACACACACACACACACACACACACACAATCACACACACAATCAGAATCACACACACACACAATCACACACACACGCACACAATAACACACGCACACAAACAATCACATAGACACAATCACACACACACACACACACACACGCACGCACAATCACACACACACAATCACAAACACACACACACAATCACACACACACAATCACAAACACACACACACACAATCACAAACACACACACACACACAATCACACACACACACACACACACACACACACAATCACAGACACACACAAACAAACACACAATAACACACCCACAATCACACACGCACACACACACACACACACACACAGAATCACACACACACACAATCACACACCATCACTCACACTCACACGCAATCACACACTATCACACAAAATCACACAATCACACACAATCACACAC
>JANJGN010000035.1:2192500-2195000 GCA_026770705.1 Isurus oxyrinchus | reverse complement strand
AATCACACACAGTCACACTCACTCACACACACAATCACACAATCAAAATCACACACACACAATCAAACACAGACACACAATTACACACAATCAAACACAGACACACAATCACACACAATCACACACAACCACACACACACAATCACACACACACACACAATCACACACACACACACACACACCCCCAAACACACACAATCACAATCACTCACAAAATCACACACACAATCACAATCACACACACAATCACACAATCACAATAAGACACAAACAATCGCAGTCACACACACACAATCACACAATCACACACACACACAATCACACACAAACACACACACGCACAATCACACACAAACACACACGCACACAAACACACACAATCACAATCACAATCACACACACACAATCACACAACCATAATCACACACAATCACACACACACAATCACACACACACGATCACACACACACACATTCACACACACACGATCACACAAACACAATCACACACACACACAATCACAATCACACACACACACAATCACAATCACACACACACACAGTCACATACAAACACACACAAACACAAACACACACAAACACACACACACAATCGCACACAATCACACACACACAAAATCACACACACACACACACAATCACAATCACACACAATCACACACACTCTTTCACAATCACACACACAATCACACACACACACAATCACACACACACAATCACACACACAATCACACACACACACAATCACACGCACAATCACACACTCACACACAATCACACACACACAATCACACACACAAACACAATCTCACACACAAACACATAATCACACACAAACACATAATCACACGCACACAATCACACATAATCACACACACACACACACACACACAATCGCACACACACAATCACACACACACAATCACACACACAATCACACACACACACACAGACACACACACAGACACACACACACACACAGACACACACACACACACACACACACAGACACACACACACACAGACACACACACACACAGACACACACACACACAGACACACACACACAATCACAGACACAAACACAGTCACACACACACACACACACACAAACACCATCACAGACACAAACACAGTCACACACACACACACAATCACACAAAGATAATCACACATACACACACACAATCACACACACACACACAATCACACAAACACACACACACAATCACACACTCAATCACACACACACAATCACACACACACAATCACACACACACACACAATCACACACACACAATCACACAAACACACACAAAATCACAGACACACACACAGTCACACACACACACAATCACAATCACAACCACACACACACACACACAATCACAATCACAACCACACACACACACACACAATCACAATCACAACCACACACACACACACACAATCACACACACACAATCCAACAATCACAATCAGTCAGAAACAATCATAATCACACACAGTCACACTCACTCACACACACAATCACACAATCAAAATCACACACACACAATCAAACACAGACACACAATTACACACAATCAAACACAGACACACAATCACACACAATCACACACAACCACACACACACAATCACACACAACCACACACACACAATCACACACACACACACAATCACACACACACACACACACACACCCAAACACACACAATCACAATCACTCACAAAATCACACACACAATCACAATCACACACACAATCACACAATCACAATAAGACACAAACAATCGCAGTCACACACACACAATCACACAATCACACACACACCCAATCACACACAAACACACACACGCACAATCACACACAAACACACACGCACACAAACACACACAATCACAATCACAATCACACACACACAATCACACAACCATAATCACACACAATCACACACACACAATCACACACACAATCACACACACAATCACACACACACACATTCACACACACACGATCACACAAACACAATCACCCACACACAATCACAATCACACACACACACAGTCACATACAAACACACACAAACACAAACACACACAAACACACACACACAATCGCACACAATCACACACACACGAAATCACACACACACACACACAATCACAATCACACACAATCACACACACTCTTTCACAATCACACACACACAATCACACACACACACAATCACACACACACACACAATCACACACACACACACAAAAAATCACACTCACACAATCACACACAAACACATACATTCACACACTCACACAAACACACACACAATCACACACAAACACACACACACAATCACACACAATCGCACACACATAATCACACGCAAAGACACACACAATCACACGCAAACACACACACAACCACACACACAAAATCACACACAACCACACACACAATCACACAATCACAATCACAC